>JAVHNF010011656.1:1208-13138 GCA_034783455.1 Micropsitta finschii | reverse complement strand
CCGATCTCTACCTCCACCCATTGATTGTATAACAAGACTGAATTAAATTAAGGAGATTTTCATAAACATTAGTAATATTCATAATTTCCTGATGGCAAAAATTATTGAAGATATTTTTAAATTATTACATATATTAAGCACTCTGCAATTTCTGTTTCATTGCAGTCATAGTACTTTAGGAAGGCTTAACTTCAGTGCAAAATGAATGGGAAGAGGAGGTAACAAATGTGGAGAGGATAAAAGCCAGTTTATATTCAATTCAGAGAAACGGACATTTAGAAAAACTACATCATTTAGATTGCTAGTTCTAAGGAGGTCTGCCTTTACTTGCAGTACCAATCACAATATTTGTTTGTTTTTTTAAACAGGGTATGTATGGGAAAATACGCCGTCATTGCAAAGGCATTTTATGATGACTGGCCTTAAAAATCTGTACCTGACTTTTCACACAACCTAGAAACTTAAAAGTATGAAACTTTCATTTCTGAATATAAAATACATAGCAAGCGTAATTTCAATTAGTTTAATTTTTTGTCATAAAGTTGTTCATGTTTTTTTTAGAAGATACAATTTTCCCCAAATTCCAGAATATTTCAGAGCAGCATAAAGTAGTACATTTACCCATCTCTTAATCAAAGACAAAAATGAGAGATGTTTATTTTTATTCTTGCCATTATCAGAATTCAGGAAGATATCTTACATGGTGAATGCATAATTGTGAGATATTCTAGATATTCTAAAAATCTAGATATTCTAAAGATATTCTAAACTGATCTGCATGTATATAAATACATATATATGTATAAAAATATTACCAGAAGCTCGTAAGAAAACCAGTGAAAAAGGTTGAAAAAGCTACCTTTTTAAAACAAACAAACAAAACCCCAAAATCAATTCCTAATAGAAAAACTTATGTTTGTGTAATAAATCAATCAGCTTTGCCGTGGTCTTCAAAAGTGGCGTCACTAGAGGGACAAGAATATACAATATTCCTATATACACATAGGTAAAATTGCAAGTTTTCTAATTTCTTATGGTTTAGATTGTTCCAGTTGCATAACAGACTTTATTTTTCACTGTACAAAATCATAATGTTCAATACCTGGCTTTCATTTCCTTAGCATTGAATGGTTTCACTTTACTCTAAGCAGTGGCTGGAAAATACTCTCCACACTTCCTACAAATTAGACCCCTCACTTTACAATAACCTGCAGAAGCTTTTTAATGCCCAACTCAGTTTTTGTTTTGTTTTATAGTTCCATTTCATGAAGTGGACCATTGTTGTGTACTGCATTCCTGCCAATTCCAGATTGAGCTGATACTTTTAACTCAGTTTCCTGACAATAAATGGAACTTCTTTGATCATGACTTAATAATGAGACTTGGGGAATTTTACAGCTACCCCACACTTTATGACTCTTTAAGATAAAGTCTGACACATTTGCTTTCTACTCCTTCATATATATACCTGGCCATTTCCTTGCTCCATGCTAAGTTTAGTAGGTAGGACTGGGCTTTCTAGCTTGGCAGAAAGGATAAAATGGTAATGTCACCTGAAAAAACTTGGCATATCTTTATTAAGTGTAGTTATTTTGTTTTATTAATCAAATTTACAATATAGTGAAGGTAAAAGGAACACCAGAACTTGAATAAACCTTGAAAAAATGAAGCAAGCAATAACAAAAATATAAACAATACTTTAAATAGAAATTTACAACAAATTCATATCAAAATTAATTATGAAATCCATCACCAGTGATTTCTGCTCCTATCTGTTCCCTGTGATCCACCGGTAAGATATGCAGTAGGTAAAATTATTTTGATTTAATCATTTCATTTGACACTCACTTTCATCTGAATTGTATACCAGGAGTCAGTGAATTTTGAAACTCTGTTTCAAGTCTGGTAGACCCGATTGACTAGTCCTCTCTGAAAAGAAGCTTAATCACCTGTCTAATAGTTCATTAGAATTATTATCATGCCTACAAGACTGGATCTCACTGAAGGTCATGGGGAGCTAGAGAAGATCATCTTTGTCATTGTCAGTCATAGGAAAGTTACTTTGTTTTCAAGTTTCTGTAAAGTGGAAGACAGGACAACCAGAGAGAAAAAAATGTAAAATATACTTCTTCCCCAAGGGTCCTCTAGCAAGCAACTGTCTCTTAAAGCCCATGTTAATATGACATTCTTGGGGACATTCCAAATGTCGGTAGAAGGCCTCTGTATACAGAATCCAACCTCTCTAATATGTAAGTGATATCAGTCTGCTTTAAGTATTTTATTTAGTTACACAAAAAAAGATCACCTTAACAGTTAAATCTATTATTCCTAAATGAAACAACATTGTTTGTTCAGTATTAGCTGTCAAGTGTTTGAGGTTTTTAGCCAAACCCAGCTATTGGATGGTTTGGCTAAAACCCTCTGATCTATTAGAATGGATCTATTCAAAATCTTAAGTGTCTGAGTGCTTCTGTTACACATTTATAATTTCTGTTATATAGACTAAGGATTGTAGCTTGTGATTTTTATTAGCCTATGGATTTCTTTATCAAAAATAAATCTTGTATAGAAGCAAGTGTATTTTAATAAAATTACTGCTCCTTCCATTTGCTGAATCTTCAAACTTCTCATCTAAGGATTAGTTTGTTTTTCTCTGGAATTTCTCTTTTCAGTTCATAGATTGTTCTGGGCATTTAATAACTAAAAAACTAGTTTCTTATGAGCAATTTGGTTAATGAAGAATACTAAAGGATGAATTAATTTTGTATAATATTTACCACCTATGAGTTATCAGCTCTATAAGCAGTTTTCTATGCTGCTTCTCTAGGCAATGAAGAGGGAGGGACTTAAGGTAAGTCACTTCATCCTGGAACAGGTGGAATAAGTTGTCCTATAGAGGAGTCAATCTTCTTAGCAGAATATAATAGATGGGGGAAAAGACCTCTGGAGGTCACAGGGGTGTGTCCCGCTGAGTTTTGAGTATCTCCAGAATGATGTGATATAGCCTCTTTGGGCACCCTTTTTCAATTTTTGATTGCTCTCATTGCAAATGTTTTTTTACTAGTCAGAATTTCCTTTATTACAATGTGTCCATGACAGTTCTATCACTCCGCACCTCTAAGAGAAATCTGGCTCTGCCTTCTCTATACCCTAACTTTACACAGTTGTAGATTTCCCTTTAGATTTCTTTCTAAAGTGGACACAGTACTCCAGAGTTCTCACAAGTGCTGAATAAAAGAGACTCATTATTTCCCTTGACCCACTTGCCAACTCTTGCTAATAGAAGCCACTTTGTTTTCTTGGCTGGAAGGGTGCAACACTGACTCATTTTCATGCTCACCAGGACCGCAGGTCCATTTTGCAGAACTACTTTCTAGCAGGCAGTGCTCAGCATTGTGCTGCTGAGTGGGGTTATTCCACCCAAAATACATGACTTTCCATTTGCCTTCGTTGAACTTGAGATCAGTCTTTAGTCTGTTGAAATTCCTCCACCTTCAAGTGTACTGACTCCTTCTTTCCAGTATGATATCTCTAAAAATCTCTGCAAGTATATTCACTTCCATTGTCCAGGTCATTAAAAAAGACATTGAAAGCAGTAGACACAGCATAGACTCCAGAATAACACTGTTGGGAACTCACTCTCAGTTGCCCTTTATAGTGTTGATTGGAACTCTTTGAGCCTGCCAGACATTTTTCCACTCATCTTACAGCCCTTGTGTTGAAATTATTTCACCAACTTGACTAAAGGCTACCTTGGAACACCATGTCAAAACTCTTGCTAAGATATTAGAATTAGTTGAATGAGTTACAAAGCATGAAGAAACAGTTTTTAGTCAAAGGTTTGAGAATCTCCAAGCTTAACAGTATAATCAGAGCTGCAGAATATGACATCAAACATTTAACTTTGAAACCAACTAGCCAACGTCTGAAACTATCACATGGTCATTTTGCCTTTTGCTATTACTGTGCTCTAGATAAATGGCTAAAACAACTACAAAGGCTCAACAAAACATTCCTGTTGATTCATCTTCATACTTGTCTCATCTTGTAGCTCCAAATATTTACTCTGAGTGTTATACCTTTGTCTATAACAGCTGGTTTCCCTTTTCTGAATATGTTAAAGGTGGAATATACATTCCAGGCAAGTGCACAGTTGTTTCAGTCAGGAAATAATTTCCTTTTATATTTGGATCTAGTGAATTAGGGATTGAGTCTCACCATGCTGGGATATTCTTATGTTTAACTAATTAAAACCATAATAATGTCCCATGTATTTCAGTAAAGGTTCTCAGATTAATTAGGACTACAAGACTGAATTTATAAACAAAAGCTTTATTATTTACAAAGCCTAGTCTGTATTTCAAGTGGATATATTTTCCACAGAACTTGTGCTTTTGTTTCTCTTTGGCTGTGTTCAGACACTTCAGAGTAATTACTTGGTAGTACATCTTAAAGCATGCCCTAACTGTGTTGGAACATGAAGTGAACCTGTGCTGGGATGAGGCAACACCATTTCCCTTCCTGTTTCTGTACTCCTATTCCAGTTTGAAGAAAATGTGTTCAAAGAAACCAAAACCATGCTAGAGGCCAGCTGAGGTTCCAGTATGCCTCAGAACTGCCTTCTTTTGCCGTGTTGGTGCAGTGACATTATCAGCTCCACATGAGTGATGCTTTATTGTGGCAGAGCATGTCTCCTGCTCATTTTTAACCCTAGAAGGCCAGTATCCAAAAATATTCTTTCTCTGACTAGGAAGACACACCAACATAGCTGTAAATTCACATATGTAACAGCTAACCTAGAAGAAAAATCAGACATACTTTTCCTTAAAGTGGTACTTAAAACTTTCTATATCTTCTAGGGGTTTGTTTGGTTTGGGTTTTGTTTGTTTGTTTTTAAATAACTTTAGGAATATTTCTGAGTGGGTCTTAGAAACAATATATTTTGTCTAATAAATCAGAGTGGACTACAATATGAAATGGTCTTTCTGAGTATTAAAACCCTCATACATATGTGGGAAAAGTAATTGCACTAAACTTCAGCAGCTAGACTGATAACAGTTCAGATAAGAACTGCCCAGTGAATGGCCAAGACTATTTCTGCAGCATATTCCTTTAAACATTTTGTGAAATGCTCCAGGAAATAAGGTTTCTTATTCTCTAAACTACTCCTTTATTGCACACCCTTGATGTACTAGCTGCTGATCTAAAAACTTCTCCAAGCTGCATTTTGCTACAAAGAATCCAAATTAAATGCAAATCTTTTCTTTGCCTGCCCTAGACTGAAAAGGAAAAAGGTAATAGAGGACATTTTCTTGCTGAACAGGAATCAGGTAAAATGTTTTCTGAAACAACAGGCTGTGCTTAAATGCATTTTCTCAAGGATTTCATCAGCAGTGGCAGAATAGAGCTATTCCTCACATGCACTGTGACTCCTAGAAACAAACCTCTGTTGGTAACAGTCTGATGTGAAGTTAACTCCATAAAAAGACATCAAAGTGGTATTGAGCTACAGTGTTAAATCCACTAAAAGGAGTTTTAATTTGAATCCAGCAGGTTTTCTGTTCATCTCTTCTTTACACTTTGTCTCTTTTGCATAAGTTGTGCAAGCTGAAATGAATAAAACATTCAACATCTAACAGGAAATGAGACTTTATAAGATATTTCATCATGCTTGTTACGGTGCATAGAAAACAACAAATTGTTTCTAAAGGAGAACAGGTTATCCCTGAAATGTCATGATAAAATGAGGAAAATTAAACTCAAGCCGTTTGTACATATGTGGAATGAGTTGTATATACAAAGAGAAAACATCAGTCTAGTATGCTGAAAGATGTAGGTGAAATCTGATGTTCCTATTACAGTAAAAATTCATTGAGAATATACAACCTGCTCTAGAACAGTAGGATTTTGGAGAGAATTTCAGGAACTATCACTATGTGGATGAACTCAGATATTCACAGAACAGTTTAAAGAATTCCTCTTGGTTATTTGCTTCAAATGCATACTTCTTCATTTTTATTCAATGTAGGTTTTCAGGTACTCATTAGTGGTAGGGATAAACTCTCGATACAGGGAGTCAGTTGATCGTGTGCTGTATCTGTGTTGCTCTTAGACATTGGAGAGCATATGCTATAGCAGTTGAACACCTCTAAGCTTTTCTGGGTCTGTTCCTAGTGTATTCCTGACTGTTAGGAGAAGCTACAAGGTACCTCCATTTTCAGGCGTCTGAAGTCCATAGTTTGGTTAATTCCATAAAATTATTGGAATTTTATGTAATAAAAAAATTATTGTTTATAACCTTATTTAATTGATTGCTTTTGTTTATTCTATTGTGTCTTCTTGCTTTCCATCATGATACAATTCCCAGCAGAATTGCTCTATTTGATAGCATAATGGGTTATCTCTCTGTTTCTGTTTCCAGTCCTGTGTGTAGCACTATGCCATAATTTCTTATACAGTTCTACTCAGAAAATAGTTTTGACCCAGACTGGCTTTACCCATGTTACCTTACATTGATTATTTTATATTTTTTTCTGAAGATTGCATGTTCTTACATGTTTGTGTTCCTGTTATGATTCCTATTTGACCGTTCCATACTTTCCCAAATTTGTTTCATCTTACTGTCAGAACTGTTTGGTTTAGCATTGTAACATTGAAATTCCATCTGGGATTAAGATTTTGAGTAATGTGAAAGGTGACTTTGCAGCCAATCTTGTTTTTCTATATAGGTTTTTATAACACTGAAAACCTGACTACTAAGTGTCCAACTGGCATAACTTCAATACTCAGCTAGCATGGATTCCTTGAAAATGATAGCTTAGAAGTATTGCAATTTATATAACTCTTCCTGAAGCTGAAATCTAGATGGCTCTACAGCAGTTTAAATGTACCTGAATGTGAGTGGTACATTTTCCTCAGACACGACTGTGATATCGTTTATTGTCTTCAATACCAATGCACATTACAGTAATCTTAAGAATTATTGTAATTAGACTAGCAGAAGTATTAATTTATTGCTCACATGATTTAGAAATAGTTTAAACTATGTAGTGTGAACTTTCCTGTGTATTTTATCTCAGAACTGGAATAATGTAACAGTCCAGCAGAGGGACCCCTCATACCTTATAACACACATTTGGGGTTTGAGTCTTTTTTTCGTGGATGATTATTCTCACAGAAATTTTTGGCTTTTCAGACCACACAAAAAAGTAAAGTGTAAAGTATTAAACCTCAAAATAGCATATGACTTGTGAAAAAAAGTGTTTAGGGCATTTATTGTCTTAGGACAAATTAAAAATAACAGAAAACAGAGCGTTGTACTATGGAAATGTAATTTAATAGTATAAAAATTTTTTCAAGGAAAAGCTATCAATTCCATAAATAAAATATAAAAACTATTTCTTTATCTTCTCATTGGTAAGTAGGAAGACTGGTCTTTTTTTTTCTTTCTTGTTTTTTTTTTCTTACATGTTTTAATTTTGAAATGTAGAACCTACATTTCAGTGTTAATTTTGAAAGAAGACCCTAAGAACTTATATTGGTTACACCTCTTCAGGCTGTGCTTGGTTTTAGTGCTGCAGATGAGTTAAGTTGTCTAGGCAAAAACCTATTCCCATGGCTTTACTAGGCATGTTTTAAGTATTTTCTTATACTATTTCAAAGTTCTTTTAATCAGATTGAAGTAGAACCTGTGGAAACACTGAAGATATTCCCATACACCTGAAGTATATGATTTCTATTGATTTATGTGCAATTTTAATAACTTTCTACAAGGTTCTTTGTATAACATATTTTGACTTCACCAGTTCTTATGTTCAGAGAAGGAAAAGAGTAATGTGAGGCCAATAGGATGCTCAGTCATTTTGCAGCTTTTTTTTTTTTTTTTTTTTGCTATTTCACCAGTAGAGTTAAACCCTAAATTTACCATAAGCATCACTGGATTTTTTTTCCATTCATACTGCCAACTGCTCAGTCCTTGGGCCTGTCCAGATGCTGACCTTAGATTTGCTAGGTGGTCCAGCCTGACGTTTAGTAGCAGAGCACATGCACACACACACAAGCATTTACATGCACACGCATACACAAAACAGTGAGAATGCTTGCACAAAAAATAGAATTTAATGGAGAGTCCAAGTGCAGAGCTTGGCCACACAACGGTACTGACCTGCAGCCTGCTTAACTGTGACCTGCTTCTGTTAGTCTTTCCTCTTCTTCAATTTTCTATGCCTGCTTCTCCCCAATCTACCTTTATTCCTGCCACTACCTTTGACCTTTTTTCTAAACATCCCTTAGTAAGCTCTGCACATTCCTACAATCCCCTTAAAATGCCCCATTGCACGAGTCTCATGCAATTCCACAGACTCCTCAAATATCCCATAAGACATTTAGTCTTTTCTGTGAGACCCCTGATTATGCTGTTTTCTTCATTTCAAAGTCTTAGCTGATCCTTTCAGTGTCTTAGCAGGTGGGTCCCAAATGGCCAATTGGGCAGTAAGAGTTCTGGTTCTTGCCATTGTTTTGGTTTATCTGCTGCCCATTAGGATTTGTGTACCTATGTCTTCAATTTATAACTTTTTCTGTTCCTTGTCTTCGTCTCTGCTGTATAGGCATTAACTAAATGCCTTTCTGAACCAGATAATCTGTACAGTCCAAATAACTTTACATTGTGCATTCCAGCAATAAATGCACTGCAGGAGAAACTCCCTGACTAAATTCTGTTTCCTCATTACAAGGATGCTTAGAGTTTCGAAGAAATAATGAGAATTCTACAGTTCATCAGGACCTATGAAATGAAAGAATTATGCATCCAGGGATAGTAGGTTGATGTAGGCATTTACAGAAGCATTAGTTGATGCTTTTCACTCAGTGAGATATTTTCTGTATCTGGCACTTTGGTTTTGCCCATTTTCTTTTGCATTCTGTGCCACAAAACAAAACAAAACAAAACCAACAAAAAACCCCACCCCCCACCCCAAAAAACCAAATCAAACCAAAAATAAAAATCTAGACTTAGTCCAAGACACAACAACAAAGTAAAAAGTGTGAACTAGGAAATAATGTTAATGTATTGTATATAAAATTATTGAAGAAAATACAGCAGGAAGAGGATGAAAGAGGCCATCTCTTCCATCCCCCTTCCCCAACTCAGGCTTGACTCCATTTGAGCTATTCATTAGTAGTAACCTGGTTAACTTATAATTAGAAAGGTCAAATTACAAAGCTTTTCTGCATCCTTCACATCTAATCTGTTCCAATCTCAACTGTTTTGTGGGTTTTTTTTTGTAAATCTCTCTTAATTCAGTTTTAAATAAATTACAATAACCCACCAGTCTCTTATTCTATATTACTGAATTGGTGTTGCTATTTAGATTGGTGATGTGAAAATATGTACACTGTTGTTGTGAAAGGAAGGCTTGGCTCTTATAATCTTTGAAAAAAGACTTACATAAGAGAGTTGTATCAAGACCAAAAAACAAAAAAGGAAGATAGAAAGGAGTGGATTCTACTCTGCTGTTGCAATTGGATTTCAGTTCTAAGCCTGGCATCTAAAGAGATTTTATGTAATCATTGTACTTGTTCATCTGTCACCCTGCTAAATTCAAAATCTTGTAATGCAAGAAAGAACACACCTTGTAAGTAAAGCCAAGAATTTATTGTTGGTATAATTGAAATCTCAACAGAATAATCAAAATAACTGTTGTATCTAATTAATGCAGAAAAAAGGAAAGAAAATAAAGAAAAGAATATTATTACAAATAGGTCTCGGTAGTAATAGTATGCTTTAAATTGTTAATGTATAGCCATCCACTGCCCTTATGGGTCCTGGATCGATGGGTTCAGTCTTTCTCACAAGGGCAGCAGGGAGCAGAGGGTTGCAGAAAGGTTCAGTGTTCCACATTCTTTGCTAGGAGGAGTGGTGCAGATGGTGGAATTTCTTCCCCGTTGCCACAGAATTATCATGTTGGTGGTTTCTTCTTCACTCTGGGTTTGCTTTGGGCTGTTTTCTGACACAGATTTGCAACCTGTTCTTTGTTAATATCTACATCATATCACATCCAAGTTTTCTATGCAAACTATTTCACAAATATCAGATGCTTTTTCTTTGCTCTCTTTGTGACTCTCTAAAACCAGTTTTGTCCAGCTCCATATGTCTATTTCTTTAAACGACCGTTGATAAATCATCTATATCCCTGAGATCTCCAGTGCTACTTTTTGGCTTCTTTCTTACCACCCTCACACCTCTACACAGTATCCTTTGTTCCCAGTGCTATAATACTTCGTTCCCTGTGCTGCTCTACTCCTACATCTTTATGCTGGAATAAATATTTCGCTCTACACAGAGGAATTCCTTGATACTTTATAGAAAATTACTTGTTACTCTATAAGAAAGCTATGGTTGTACTATTGAAATATAAGCAAAAATAAAACCAATTAGGCATGTCAACCTGTTCATGTAGAAAAATTGATGTTACATCTAAACAAGCTAAAAAAAAAAAGTGTAGGCAGGCCATGGTCAAACAAAGCCTGCTACGCCTCAGACCTGGGACCTTGAAAAGTTAGTTCAAGGCCTGTAGCCTGTTACTAGCCATGGATGTGATACATTTATGGGACTGCTGGTCTACAAGAACCTTCCATTACTAACTTTTGAATTTCAACTTGAAGGTTAGCAACTCAGAAACATGACAAGAGAGAAGGGTACTAATAATATCAAGTGAGAAAAGAATTATATAGGAGATGCAAAAATACGCATCCTCCTTTTCCTTCCAGGCTCATGTGTTTGCCAGGCATTTGATGTGTGCACATCACAGCTCTGAACCAGCCTCTGGGTGTGTAGATGCTAGTGGGGCACTGAAGAAAGCTACTGCTTCATGTAGGTGTCAGTACAGCTTGTAAGAACTGGAGTTAGATCACTTGAACTACTGCAGTAAGAAGGGGACATAGGAAATCAGACGCTTAACAGGAAACTGCTCTGTGACAGCTTTCTTTCTTTTTCTTGCAAGCACATATAGTGTGAGACTGAGAATCAAATCACCTCCTGCCTGGGGAAACGCAACTGTAGCATTAAAAAATAGTCTTGTACAGAGAACATCTTCACAGTTCTATGCTGCTTGCCTGTGGAGTGGCTACATCAGACATCCCAAAGACAAATTAAAGTACTAATTGAAGCAGCATCTGATTGCTTCACCATCATCAACATACACTTCTTTACCTAATTCCTATGATAAAGAGAAATGCTATTGCTCTGATTTTAGGGATAGGTGTCTTAATCATGGCCCCTCAACGATACTGCAGGAGTGTAACTAGCTGCCATTCTAAAGGAAATAAATGCCTAGAGACTTTTGACTTGTCGAAAGTCATCTGAAAACAAACTGGATTCTACATCCCATGGTAAGCGCTAAACTTCTTCCCACACATACAGACCTCTTGCCTTATGTTCTTTCCATAAGGAGAAAATAACTTCTTGATCTTTCTCCTATCCTTGATTGTATGGACGCTGCTAGGAGAAGGAAATTTCACAGCTCCATAGAAATAATAATAAAAGTATTGGCTGTGGAATCTTTTCTAGTATAAGGGACTTCATGAGACTTAGTTTGATATGTTGCTAGTTTTCATTCTAAACACTATGTAAAAACCACCTTTTTTCCGTTAAGAAAGCAGTATGAATAATACTAGAAGCTGGATCCATCATTGAGCCTTCCTCTGAAATTAGCAAACTCCTAAGGAGCTGTTCCATGTGAAGGTGATTTAAGGAAACATGATCTTTTGCAATTCCTTTTTCATAATTACCCTAAGCTCCTCCATGACACCACTTTCTTACCAGGGTTCTGTAGTATCTCCAGTTCCTGCTGTATCACTGGTTGCCCACATAAGTGCTGTCTAGACACTGTCTAGGCGTACATACTGTCTTTGGCACTGAGTTTCACATGGGG
>JAVHNF010011629.1:0-11539 GCA_034783455.1 Micropsitta finschii | reverse complement strand
ATCCTGCCTCCCTGGGGCTTGCAGACCTGGTCCTCAGATGTGAACGAAGTGTGTGTGCTCCAGGCAGCATGCTAGGGGCTGGCCAGTAGACCGCCACAGGCCTTCAGTGGCTGCTCCTGTTCACACAGGGCCTGTGTTTCAGCTCCTTCTAACTCCCTATTAAGAACATAGCTGTTTTTTGGAGACATGCCACGGGAGTTCATGATGGCCTTGTCTTTCAAGTAGCTGAAGTTAGTTTTTGTCATGCAGGGAGACCTGGTGCCTTGGCAGCATTTGTTGCTGTTAGTTGCTGGGTGATGTTAAACCATGACAGTCCTAGGATGCAATGTCAGGAGAGGCAAAGGTGTGATCTTAATGTCAGGATAGTCTCCTGCTCTACTGCCCCCCAGGTGATGGGGAATTTGTATTTACAATGCGTTTACCTTCTCCTTTTCCTGGGAAGTTTACTGCTGCTGGGGAGCTTTCCTGTGGGGTTGTTGTGTGTTGGAGAGCAGCAGTCAGTGTGGGGTTCTGGCCATCACAGGGATATAGGGCTGTGCCTTGAGCACTGTTGGGACATAGAGCTGCTCAAAGATAGGGCTTTCCTTCATGTGACTATGGCCTCCCACAGGTCCACAAGCACCTTATTTGGGCTCAGGCTCCTAGTTTTACAAGTAGATAGGAGATTTCTTTATTTTACCTGTCCCCAGCGGAAAAAAACCTTCTATGAGGAAAAATCTATAATGCGCAGGGTAAATTTCAGTATATGTGGTTTGGTGCAGATATAGTTTCATCCACAATCATTGGGGAACAAAGGGATTTTTTCACCTATTATTTAATTTTTTATGTGACATCAATGGCCAGAATCAGCCTACAAAGATCAAGCAAGGAAAGAAAGAACAGTGGACAGGACTGGAGTCCTATGACATTGCCTATTCCAATCATACTGCGGACGTATGGTGCTTTTGTAACAGGTGGTGCCTTTAATCTGGTCATTAATTTGTATCTGGCAGTGTGGGATCTGGGTCAAAATGAGTCTTTGGACTTGTCTGCCTCATGGCAGCAAAAAGAGGAAGCATCAAAAATCACAGGCAATAAAAGATGCTTTCCTAAAACTTGCTGATGTGAGCGATAGACTTGAGATCTTCTCTCTGAGCTGGAAACAAACACCAAAAGCCGATGGATGGAAGAAAGAGAGGAGGTAGGTCATTTGACTGACATCATTTTGTAATGAGCAGGTTGCTTCCACAGGGGTACTACTTGCTATGATCACTGCGCTTTACCATACTCCTGCTGTAGGAGTGAATGGGTATGTTTATGCTAAGATGCTCAGCATATTCTAGCAGCTCTTTATAAAGATCATTATCTATAATTAGGTAAGTGTGAGTAACTGTTATTGCTCTTGTGCTAAAAATTGCTTCAAGTGGAGCTGAGGAGGGAGAGGATTATAATTTAGACATCAGATAATTGGACTTAATTTGTTTAAGAGAACTACTAGTTGTGGCTACTTGAAACAGTAGTTCTTAAACTCAGAAATAAAATGCTTTTCTAAAAATATTTAGTGTTACTGTTCATATACGTGTCAGTATTTCCACTAGAGATAAGTGGTTTTGTGACTGAAACTTAGCATACGAAAATGTCAGTCAGTGCACTGCTGAACATAATGGTTTTGATTTTGCCTTTTCTCACAGATGTTCTGCTGAACTATGGTGAAGTTCATTGGTCCCTTTCAGACTGATCGGATTTCCAGGCAGGGCTTAGAGGTGCATTTGCTGCTCCTGTAGCCACATTGTGATAGTAGTGGATTCAGATGTGGTTCATAAAGGTACCTATGAAGTTAGTGCCTGTTCCCTAAAGGCTAAAGTTCACCACTGAGCACAGGCTGGGTTCTAGGTCTAGATTTCACCCACTGTGAAAGGTTGTGCTACTTTTACTTGCTTTTGGAAAAGAATCACTAAGCAAATGTAACTATGCCCAGTATCCTCTGCTGTATTGCATTGGTACCCAGCTGCCTCTTCATTTCCTGAACCTGCTCTGGGACCAGCACTGCTCCAGCATGGGGTGGCTACCACAAATGTTACAATGTGTGTGATGGAGGGTACTCAGGACTATGCGGACTGTGGGCTTCAGTGCAGCCCAAACATGCCGTAGGCATCTGCACAAGGATAACTTTTGCCGTTACTCTCAGTATCACAGGTCTGTAGCTTGTTCAAATGCCCTTTTGTAGAATCCTGATGTGTTTCTCACTTTCAGAGAGAACTGATCCAGCTCCCAAGCTTTCAAAGCAATTATTTTTAAATGCCTGTACTACATTCTCAGTTTTGTCACTGAAAATTTAGCTGGTTCTTTTATGCTTTCTGTTTTATTCTGACAAGTCTGGAGTGGAAAATTGACTGCTTGATTTAGTTGATATGTGAAATAAATAAAAAAAAAGTCTGTGCTGCTTTTACAGAGCTGACACAGTGTGATATTTGGGGCTTTGCATTGTCTTCCGTGTGTGAGTCAGTGCTGACTAAATAGTTGTTCATTTTCTTGGGTTCCTGTGCTGGAGCCTAACCACTGGTGCGTGTGGGCAGTATCGGCTGATGGGCTCCATGGACAGGTCATAGGTAGATATCATGGGCCCCAGGAATGCTGCCCTGCTGCAGGCTGAATCCTCTGCAAGCCTTGTGACAAAGTTACGCTTCTAACGCCAGAATGTGAGAAATCCCATTAACGTGAACCTGGAGTTTTCATGGGATATTATTCCAAGGGAGGGGCCTATACGGATGAAATCTCTGTCACCAGATAAGCAGGCAAGGCATGGCATGAAAGCCATGGAGAACAGTTCTTTACATGGGCTTTTCTGCTCATTACCGCAATTATGCATGAGGCCTTGAATCTAGAAGTATTTCAACTAAGTTGTCTTGGTGCCTTGAAAATCATGGCTATTTAACCTAGCAAATCAAATCCTAAGCATGTGCCTAGGATGGTGCTAAGCTTTCTCCAGTCATGAGATGGGTGCTCTCTGGTCAAACCTTAAGTGTGTGCTCAGAGGGTATCTTTTTCAGCAGGCAGCAAGAATGGAACCCTGGCAGTCAAAAGCATCCTCCCTCAGGTTCAAATCCTTCTCTTTGATCTAAGCAACAAGATGAACTGCTGTCTGTGGAGAATCATGGGGTGAAGCTTTCTTAATCCTGCCTGTTGAACACTGTACAAATGGGTTATGAGGAGGATCTGATCCTCAACCTCTTATATGTCAGATAAAAGCCCTTTTGAGCAGATTATAAAGCCAACCACCAACTGACATAAGGGAAAAAGTAGTGAAATAGCTCTAGCTAGAAGCCCACCCCCTGGACTAGAAGCCCAAAATGTCTGAAAAGCTTAAGAGATGTGTTTAATCTGCTCCAGCTCAGGTCGAAGACTCTCCTACAGATCATCAGGTAAGTAACCAAGGGCATTTATGTGCAATGATAGTTTATAAAATACTGTCTTCTGAGAAAACTATACAAAAGTCTTCTGAGAATATGTTCTTGCTAGCTCTCCTCCCCTCAGCCCCCAGTAAATTTTAAAGATTAGATACCATTAGATAATAGTATCTAATTCCAATAAAATTCAGCAAATTGAAAGAAGTCTCAAGTCTCAATAGGTCTTTACACTGCATAGCTTGGAGAACATGTGTGGCTCCTAAACCTGTTTGTTTGCTTCGCAAGAACAGGCTGATAGGTGGATGTCATGAGAGCTCAGCTGGACTGCTAGCAAGTGTGTGAATGCTAACAGACTAGCAGACATGTACTGCTGATCCATTTAACCTCTTAGGCTATGTCTGTCCTGCTACTGCTGTGTTCATGTCTTACCTTGTTGACTTCTACAAAACAGATCCTGGGTGTGAAGTAATATGCATGCAGTATGGGTGGCAAGGAGAAAAAATGGTGGAGCAAGCATGGGAGCGAAGCTGTTAGATAATGGAAACAACACCTAAATACCTTAAGCACCATCTTTTTCCTTTGTGTCTTTGCTAACTTAAGTGAATCCCAAGTTGGCTGATTTCCAGGACCTCTTTCTTCAGACAATCCATGTGCCTTAGGAATCACATGCACTTGGGGATGAGGTTTCTACCAGAGTGTGGGGTTCTGCGAGGTCAGACTTTACAAAAATACCTTTGAGGACACAGTCTGAAGTGAATGGTGTGGTGAAGGATGTGAATGCAAACATTTAATCTAGAAAAGATGCTGCATACTCTTTTTTTGCAGCAATGATTTTGTAATAAGTCTTTATGCCCTGATTAGGTGTATCTGTGGCAGGGAATGCTTCATCAGCCAGCCTGAGCTATTGCAGCCTGACAAAGAAATGACTGAAGACATAACTGTCTACTCCAGAACCACTGTGTGCTACCACCACCTGGGGAGGAGGGAGATACGAGTGAGTATCCTTCTGCAGTAGCTGGCTTTTCGGCTTGATTATTCTCCTTGGATATGTATTCACTCAGCCGATCACAGCAACCCCAAAGAGGTTAATTACGTGTATTTTTAAATTCCCTAAGTGCACATTTGCATAACTAGCATTTTTAAATATTCATAAATACATATTTGCTTGATAGATTGTAGAGGCATTATTTGCAGCTTCAAAAGGGACCTTCAAGTAATCAAACCAGAAATGTTAATCGTTTCTTGAGGCTCAGACGTATGATCAGCATATTGTAGCACAATAAATACATTGAGAATCAGCTGGGGCATGGTAACTGGGCGCATGTTCCTATCCTATGGCACATGGGAGGAAATCTGACCCAGCTTAACCCCCTATCACTGTGGTTTAGCCAGGCCTCTTTGCATGTACTACAGACAGAAAGCAGACTCATAGATAACTGCTATGGATCAGCTCATTTGGGTTAAGTAGATCCTACATCTTTTCTAGCTCCACTTTCTCAGTGACAAAAGCCTTGCAAGCATGCCACTGTGAACATTCTCAGAGAGAGTGTGTGTCCACATGGCACTCTGCACTCTCAGTCTCAAAGTGTTTGTCTGTAGTTTTGAAAGAAAAGGCCAGGAAAGAGTTCTGAGCACTGAAGCCATGAGACAGCTTAACTCATTCCCTAGTTTTCTTGTGAGCTCTTGCAATGGTCTATCTCAAAGATACAACCCCATCAGATTCCTGGGAACAGCTCATACTGCCCACTGGGAGGGCACCAGGTGTGAGTGCCTTCACACTATGCAGTCATCCAGTGCTATGATCAAGGGCTATGTATCCTCAAACATACCCACATACCTTCTTGCCACCACAGGAGTATGCAACATGGACTCTTAGTGCAATAACACTATGTCTGTGGGGCAGAGCCAAGTCCTCACTACTTCACGCATTTTCGGTCAAGAAAAGCATGAAAAATAGTACTATTTGCTCACTGGAACAGCATCCTCAGGGAAGTGGTCATGGCACCAAGCCTCTCAGAGTTCAAGGAGTGTCTGGATGAAGCTTTTAGCCGTATGGTTTGGTTTTAGGTAGTCCTGCAAGGAGCAGAGAGTTGGATTTGATGATCCTTGCGGGTTCCTTCCAACTTGAGATGCTCTGTGAGTCTATGATACTGTTATTGGAGACCACAGTTACAGAGATGCAGGGTCTATGTAATACAGACATAGCCTGCCTGCCATCAAAGCACACTGTGTGTGTGGGCTGGTCTGCTCATCCGTCCCCTGCAGCAGCACAGACAGAGCTGCTGAAGCTGATTGCAGCTGATGGGGCTTGTATCTCAGACACTGGCTGATGCGTAGTTCCCTATACTCCACTCGGCCTGGCTGCATGCTTATTTCACTCTGGTTGCAGGGAAGTAGTCCGGATTGTCTGCAACTTGAGAGAAAGGGGAGTGTAACTTTTATTCACGCAAGCAGAGTACAACCATGTGTCACAACCAGAAGGGCTTCCTCCCCCTGCTTTTCCTTTGCATCGCTATATGAAGAGTCTTTGCAGTATCAAAGCAGGAAACCTCAAAGCAGGGTGACAAGGAAGTTAACTCCTTCTGGGCCTGCCTGTGAGGTGGTGAGTCAGATGTGAAGGGTGGTCCCTTTGTAAGCAACTGAAAAGGAAAAAGAAAGATGGCAGCAGTTGCCACCAACTGAGTTTTGAGCTCAAGTTCAGTAAAAGAGGAGCATGAATTCATAACACACAAGAAACATCAAAGTTTGCACTTGCATGTAAAAGCTTGTGGCTGGGAGATATGGGAAGTGAGGCCCTGGGATTCAGAAGTACCACTTGTGACACAGGTTTGATGGGAGCAGGGTGCTGGGGAAGGCAGAGGGACAGTGGTTTTGGAGGAGGGAAGGAATAACCCAGAAAGAGGAAAGGAAGATGATTCACATGTGTCAGCATCCCTGAGCTCACAAAGAAGGTCTCTGGCATATGGGCTGCTGGTCCCATACCCACAAGTGCATTTTTGGGGACAGTAGTGGCTGAGCGCTTGCACATCTGCTGTGCTGCCCTGGCTGTAGGCTATGTGATGCCCTGAGAAGCTGCCACCTCACAGAGTGTTTGCCTGGGAGGAGGAAGGCCACAAAGGGGGAACCAGTGACCTGAGCTTGTGCGTGATCCCTCCTCAGCAGACCACATCCCTGTAGCCCTGTTCTGCTGCGTCAGTGTGGGACACGTGCATCTTAGTTTTCTGCTGGGTGATATTGCATAAACTGTGACATCTACACCAAATCTGATCCTCCCTGCCTCGGCAAGTGGGAAGTGAGGCTTTGAAAGCAAAGCTTGTTTGGCAGATTGCCCCAAAGCCAACCTTATGTCCCAGCACTTGTATTTTGAAACATTTCATAGCACCACATCTTAACAGAAGTGATCTCCTGAGTTTAATCCTTCAGGGCAAATTAATTTGGGGGTGAAAGATTGTTTGGGGCTCAATAGTTGACAGTTGAATTCCTTGTTGAGAAATTATTGTAGTTTGGTCCACTGCAAATAAGAGCCAAAATGCACTTACAAGAACATAATTTTATTTAAAAATGGATACTTCTTCATGGCTGGATACCAACCCCTGACCACTAGAGCATCCCCTGTAGCCAGTAATTTATTTTGGAAACAGCCAAATTCCAGCCAGTCAAACCAACAGTTTGATCACTGAGAAATACATCAACTTTTTAATAGTAGCTGAAATCCAACCTTAGCTGGTATCTGTGAATATGTTTCTGTCAGGAACCTGCTAGCCTTTTGAACTTCACAAGAGAGAATGATGGAAGATCCCAAGGCATGAAAGTTTTTGTCAATTGCCTTTCATTGCTGATGTTTTTTTTTTTAGAAGGATAAAGCCACCTCTATTTTTAACTGGAGCTGTAAAGAAGACCTATCTCTGCAGTTCTGGATGAGTCAAAATTGTGGTGGCAATGAATGATTAATATTAATTCCTGCTTCAGTAGTACTGAAATAAGCACCTTAAACAGGGAAAGCAGCCTTGCGTGGAACAAGCCTATGTGACCTGTCTTCAGCAAGGAGTAAAGCGAAAAGGAAATAGTGACATGGATCTTTGCTCTATAAAGGTTTGGTATCTGCAGGAGAGGAATCTGGAGGCTGAAAGTTTACAAGACCCATTAATCTTTGAGTTCCCACTTTACTAGCTTCCTTTTGGATGTACCTTTTATAAAAGCTGAACTCATAGGGGACCATAGAGCTCTGACCCACCCCAAAGTGTCAGACCTGCAGCTGGGCTGGTTTTCACCAAGGACTTAGGAAAATGACTTAATGTCAGTTGCTCAGCATAACCCTTCAGGAAATGGTGACTTTTTTGGCCACTCTAAACCTTCTTAGGTTCCCGTCTGAACAAATTTATTTCCGTCATTAACAGGTAATCACAGTGCAAGATGAAAGTGTACATACTTATTCTTTATAAAATGAGTTATTAACTAGCCCTTATTAGGATAAGGAA
Source organism: Micropsitta finschii (assembly GCA_034783455.1). Lineage (NCBI taxonomy): Eukaryota > Metazoa > Chordata > Aves > Psittaciformes > Psittacidae > Micropsitta > Micropsitta finschii. Next base: position 3,675 of record JAVHNF010011629.1, on the reverse strand, counting down.
CTGGCTCTGGATGACTTGATGGTGGGAAGGAAAAAGACAGATTACTGGTTTCTTTTTCTTCTTTCCCCCGTTATTAGTGACAGGGCAATTTTTGCTGTTCAATACATGAAAGACAGACCAATTGACAGCTGTAGGCTTATAATTTTTAGTTTTTCAAGCAATAAAATTTAATATCTGCATCTAATAATAATTTCTAGGCCTGTTTATTGTTGAGAAATAGGATCTCATGGCAATGTATGGATTGGTTATACAAAGTTTTTCTTAATTACTAGTCATATCCAAACTAAGATGAAATAATTAGAATCACAGAATCATAGAATGGTTTGGGTTGGAAGGGACCTTCAAAGCTCATCTAGTCCAACCCACCTACCATGGACAGGGACATCTTCAACTAAATCAGGTTGTTCAGAACCACATCCAGCGTGGCCATGAATTTCTCCAGGGATGGTGCACCCATCATCTCTCTGGGCAACCTGTGCCAGGATTTTACCACCCTCACTGTAAAAAATTCTAATTCTTATTTCTAATTTTTTTCAATCTTACAGACTCAGTGGTTTAGACAAAATAACATCTATGGAGAAGTGAGGACCCTCTGCTTTCCCTGCATTCACATCTAGCTGCTATTCCTTTTTCTGCTTAAAAGCAGTGGCTGGGAGGTTTGAGCACAGATTAGATGAATGCCTGACAGCAGTGACAATTCTGATGCTCCTTTGGGGCAGGGGATTATATCTTGATTTCCCTTCCAGCCCCATTTCTTACAGTGTTCTGGAAATCCTTTAAAAATAAGAATACATATTTTGATGGCTTGCATCCTACCCTGCATTCCTGTGTGTAATCATTCAGGCTGGGATGCTGTGCTCTGGCTGTCTCCATAGGATCCATGTGGAAATGCCATTAGCTCCTCAAAATCCACCATCTCCCAGTGCAAACCCTCCTTTGGCAAACAGCACACGGGGCGGGCTTTAGGGGGTTGTTCTCGGGAGCATCTGCCAGGCAAAAAGCTTCACAATGAGTGAGCACCAGGACTCGGAGGAAAGCGGTTTTAAATGGGTAAAGCCTTTAGCAGGTGAAACTGAGCCCCTTTCTGTTGGCTGCAGCCAAGACCGCTGCCGCGCTTGCCTCTAATGTGCCTGCTTCCCCCGGCAGCGAAGGGATGAGAGACCAATTTGTGAGCCGCAGGAAATTCCACCGGCAAAATGCAAAGAGCCAATTTCAGGCTTTGTTTAGAAATATTTGCCGTGTTTCCTGCTGCTGCAAGGAACCAAGAATTGTGTGTGGGGGGAAAACCCAAACAGGAATTCGCTCAGCCTCTTCAGTGCCGCTCATTATTCCACCCCCTGGAAAACAACATTCAAGCTGTACAACTGGAGGAGGCCACAAGGTGCAGAGGGAATGTTGACAGTCTTCATCAGCTGCTGCTTTGCTCTGCAGCTCTCCCCTCTTCCTCGCTCTGAAGTCTTCATGCCCTTTTTTCTCGCCTGTCCCATTTCACCTCCTGCGTTATCACAGCCCAATCCTCTTCCCAACCACTGAGTTTATCCTGATTTTGAACTCAACGGGGTTGGAGATTGCCTCACTCCCTATACCATTCTTACTCCTGGGTCCCTGGCTTGAGTTCTTACTGCCTCTTTAGCCTAACCAATGCAATATTAGGCAATCAGTGTGAATGCTCCATCCCTGGCAGTGTTCAAGGCCAGGTTGGTTTTGGGTGACACGGTTTAGTGTGTGGTGCTGGAACTGGATGATTTTAAGGTCCTTTCCAACCCTAATTACTCTATGATTCCATAACATATCCCTTTTTCCAGCCTCAGCTGATTGAGTATCTGCAGAGACAGTCTTGGCTTGTAAAATCCCCCAAGGTAGATGCATGTGGTCACATACTGCCTGGGTGAAGACACACAGAAAGCAGCAAAAGCAAATATCATGGAGAACCATATGTTTTCAGTTCATTTCTAGTGCGAGGCATCCCTGCCCATAGCAGGGAGTTGGAACTGGATGATCCTGAGGTCCTTTCCAACCCAAACCATTCTATGATTCTATGAATTTCAGCTGCGGCAATTCTTTGGCTTGTGCATCTATCCATGCCTTTGGTTCTGTAGCTCACCTTTCAAACCAAAGAAAAAGCAATCAGCACTTTCTTCTCCCACTATCAAGCACCCATCTTGACACACACGCAGACATTACAAGAAGAGCCTCAGCGACAACATCCCCTACCTCTTTGAGCTGCTTATATGCAGATTCATATTCGGAATATGGACTCGGTTTTCCATAGTCATCTTTCCTATCTTTTTAATCATCTACACCCATAATGCTGGCAAGTACATGGCCAGGCAAAAGGGACTCAGGCTTTTTTTTATATGTATGTATGTAGGCACATATAGATTCTTCATTTTTGGCCGTTTCCCCTTAATCATATCTTGAATTAATGCAGGGCTTGTTCATTCGGAGCTCTCATTACCCTCTTAATTAACTGTGCACAGATGGAAAAAGTCGGAATTGCTTCACTTGAGTTGTTCTGCTAGTTTTAAAATGAGGTGGCAGATGGAGGACAAGGCAGAGAGGGCTCAGCTCAGAGGTAGGAGACAAGTTTTCAAGCTGTCACAGAAACGTCAACAAACACTCCATCTGTTTATGAGGTGTACCAGGCAGAGGCAGCTCTAAGTGCCATCCGCAGATGTGAGTTCAAAGAACTCCCAACAATTAGCAGCAAAGTGAAAGTTGCAGTTTCGGTTTGAGATTTACCAGCACATTGTCAGTTCCTATGGCTGACGTTGGATTCGGCGGCCAGCGCACTACCTGAGGCAACGTTCTCATGACAGGATGAGCTCAGGACCCTCAGGACATGTGTGTTGGCTTGCTAAGAGTACATCCCTAAATCACTGCATACGAGCATCAGAGAAAGAAGAGATGTTCCCAAAGGCCTTAATGCAAACATCTCTCTTGAGACTGATAAATAACACTCAAGGAAGCAGCTCCAAGTTTCTTCCCTATCAGCATGAGCCCATAGAAAGGAAAGGTCCTCAGCTGACACAGTCCTTGCAGAAAGAGTCTCCTCTGGTTTCAACTTTCCAGATGTTTCCTATAAATGAATGCAGGATGCCTGGAACAAATCAGTGCTAGCCTTTGGGAAGTACATGCAGCCAAGTGTAACTGAAGCCACGTACGCAATGAGATGCAGGTAAGAAAGAATAAGTTTCTACTTCCTAGTTTCCTAGAATAGCCCTTCTTGAGCTGCTCCAATGGGATATTAAATTGTTATCCTGTTGGAAAGAACATGTACATGTTGATCTTAATGTGGGCAGGCACAGTGAATTGATTAGCATTTTAGAGAGCCAATATTGTAATATAAATTAACTGAGTCAGGGCTATATGTAATACAGTGGCTTTGGATATTTAAATAACCTAGGAAGCCTACAAGGAACACATCTGCTTCCCAATACAGAAGCCAACTTCAGTGAGCAGTGTACATCTGTATCTAGGCTTTGCTGGTTTATATATGGTTAGCAGGCATGGCTGTTTGAAACTGAATTATACTCATGTGATTTCCACGTATAGAGAGATGCTAGGAAAAATGCATACAAGAAGAGTAGCTCTGCACAGCTTCTTGTGATATACTTGCTAATTCTTTTCCCAGTAATTTCAGTTCTTTCTGGGCAAGACCATACGTTACAATGA
>JAVHNF010011628.1:0-14007 GCA_034783455.1 Micropsitta finschii | reverse complement strand
TCAGCTGGTAGTGGGAGGTGCTGCTGAGAATCCTCTGCCAGAGCTATCAAACAACTGCCTACGGTTTGTACATTTATTTTCAGCATCTCAAATGCTCATTGCAGTTTCCAGGATGCTCCTCTTTCTACAAGCCACCCTCTGCAGCCTTCTAAAAACACTGGTGGCTGAGGTTAGAGCGAGCAGTTTCCACTACTGGTGGTTCACCGGTGACTGACAGCAAAGTGAGCTGACTTTTCTGCTCACTACAGGTCACCAAAGCCACTGCTGACAGACCTGCACGGTTCCGAATTAAGAATTGTGTCCTTTATATCGGGAATATGTGACATATCTGATTTATTGTACATCAGAAAAACATCTCTGCAGCTCAATGGATTTCTGTATGAAAAGTCTCTTAAGAGGCTGGTTGTGTATTATGACATTTAAAAATGTGGGTTTATATCATCTAAGCTACAATAACTTGGGTAGAACAGTATTGGGCACAAACATTGTACAGTGTAAGGATAATATTTTATCGGAAACTTTTTCTGTCCATAGCCACTTTTCAAAATACTGGTGCCTTTTTTCATACTAAAAATTTAACAAGCCTTTAGCCATAAATTACTTATTTTATCTTACTAGGACAAACAAATCAAAAGTACTTGAGACAGCACATGAACAAAAAGAAAATAAAACTCAAAGTACAGATCTTGACATTTTTAATGTGAAATATGACTGTTCCATATTGAAGAAAAGAAAAACAACCATTCAGTGGTCAAAATTACATAGTCTTAGGTTGACCAGAGCTACAATACTATCTGTACTGTTATGTCAATCTTATTGTGAATATGTATTTCTGCCTATATGAACAGAATCTGCTTTTAGAAACTTTTGAATGTAGTATAGTCATAACTAACAACCACACAAAATTATGTATGGATTCCCCCTAGAGAAACACTTCTTGGTCCAGTTTTTATGAAGGTGAACAGGGACCTGATCAACTGTGATAATCAAAGCTCATTTTATTCCTTAGGATTCTGTTTCTATTGCCATATGAAATAAAATTATTTGCCCATCGGTGACAGCAAAATAAGGGTATGAGATTACCTATTTATAAGCTATATAATTTACTACAATTAAATTAGGAAAACCCAAAAGGGGAGAATAAATAGATGCACTTTTTGTCCAAACCAGATGTTTTTGATTCCAAAGAAGCCATTATCAGCAGACAACAGTATCACAAGCAAAGCTTGGACCTTAACAGAAGGGTTGCATCAGAAACTGAGGTATTTCTAGTTGAGAGATATGCTATATAGCATTTTTTACCTCATTGCAAGAGTATGAAGAAAGTTAAGAAATACCTTCATAAATACACACTGCTGCGGAACAAATGAAGTCTGCAGTCTTAAATTTAATATGCTGCAAACTCATTCATTGGAACAGTTGAAATATGTGGATGCTTCCATGTGTGTCTCTTTAACACACACATGCTCAGCACAGTAAAACGTATATGGCAATAAGCAAACCTTATTCATGTTGAATGCAAAATCCCAGATGTTTATTCCTGAGCATCAGCTCAAGCTTCTAACATTTGAGGCCAACAAGAGTTTTGTTTGCCCCTCGGAGAGGCATCTAGCCTGCTTCACAGGCTTGAACTCAAAGCCAAAGTGACTGTGAAGGATAAGAGCCATGCATCAGACAGGCAGCTGCATGCCTTCTCATCCTACAGCTAGTCTAAACATCGAGTGAGGATCTGTATGTCAATGCAGGCACTGGTTTGAAAAGATACCATGAGCAGAAATCTGACCTCAGCTGAAGAAGCTTGTGCTGATGAAGCAACATACCCCAGTTGGCAGCTCTGGTGGTCTCCTCTGCTTCTTTTCTACCTTGTCTTTCTATGGCTATCCTTGAAGAATAAAAGGCTGTTTAAAAGACATTATGACCTAAAAATGGGATGTTTATTAGCTTTCACATTCCCTCCTCAGGCTATACTGCTTAACATTTCCGCTGTGGCTGTCCAGGAAAATAGCACCGTTTTAATCTGTTATACTTTCTTGCCCTCTGCTGGAAGAACTGTCACCTGAATGTGCCGAACTGAACCTTTAAAATTGATCCTCCGAACGATCATGAAAATAACTTTCTTCAAGCAGTGTTCCTCCATATCCTCACAAGAAATGCTAAAAAATGCAATTTCCAACCAAACCACCTGATTCTTAACAACTAATACTGACCCTACTTCAGAATCAGACCAATGCACTGAAAGTATCATTTTGTCTCCAAAATGTACTTGCTTCAAAATACAAGGGGAAAACAGGGAGGAGTAGAGGCTGAACATGCAGTGCAAAGTTGGGGAATTAGCAGCATGCTTGCATATTTTTTGAAAACACAAATGAAATGCAGGTGATGGTGTTATATAGGAATACAGGGGAAAAGTTATTTTAATAAATCATAATGGGTTTGTGATGTTTTAAGGGAATAAGTGGGTAGAAAGTGTTATTCCATTGTCGATAAATAACATGAACATGTTTTTCTACTCACAACCAAAGAAGAATTGTCCATAACAGAAATAAAATTACCTCTCTGCTATTATACTATTATTTTGTGGACAGATTTGGGAACATTTTGAGAACTTCTGGGAGAGAATTTTACCTCTGGGCTTTATGCCTTCAAAACCTCTGACTTTCTACAAACACATGCAGTTTCTCCTGAATAGCAGTTGGAAAAGCATTCACTATTCTCCTTTTCATCAAAGAGCAGTTATGGTGGATTAAAGAAGTAAAGTCACCATGTCACAAAGAAGGAAGGATAGCTCTTTGTTAAGTATGCCACTGGGAAGGACCTCTCTGACTTTTAATGCCTCTTCAAGCCTTTCAGGCAATTGGTAGTTCCCTCCTGTGAGCCATGAACCTTTGCAGAAAGTCTTTCTGTCATAAGTAACCTGCTTTCTATTTAGTGACCTTAATCTTCAAAATGACAGAGTATTTCCATGGCATGGAGAGTTGCCCTTACACATCCTTACACAGTATGGAATGTTTTACATGAATAAGCATATCATATTTAGGAAAATGGAAATTTTCCTTCAGCTATTCTTTTTTCAGTGAGTACTGTCAAAGACCAGGTCTTAGCTTAGTAGTGAAAAAGTAGTAATCTCTTCTGGGATAAAACAGATGGAAAATGAATGTGAGCAGGAGTCATGTTTTTCTTTACAGCTGTAGTCAGGTTCCTTTTCAGATAGTTGTTCTACAGTAGCTGCTTCCATTCATCATGCTATATTCCCGCAATATTCACAAGTTCCCATATTTTTTTGTAATGTGTACAAGATTTTAAAGGATTTTACCATGTTTCCACTGACAGTACAGAAATCATCTTCACTCCTGTTGCTGACCACCTAATAACATTTCTGTAACCACAGCATCTTTTTACTCATAGTAAGGTCAAGTTCTTTTACCTTTCTAAAGCATTGCAACAGCTGGAACCAAAACGTGTATCCAGAAAAAATCAGGCAGCAGGCATGAAGCAGTGGTTTCAGGCATGAAAAGGAAGTGTTTGTGCTCTGCAGTCCTGTCTAAAGGAGTCACTGTGTTAACTGTCCCTTTTTGCTTTGTTGCTCTTTTAATAAAGTTATCACACTAATCATCTTAATGAGTACAAAAGACTTTATGAGTAAAGAACCCTCAAAATGTGCAGGTTGGGCTCAGACTGAAGACCCTCAGTCCCTGGTGCCAAGCTGCTCCCATGCCTGGTTGTTATGCCTGGCCCATGGCCAAAACCAGGAGCTTCTTGGTGGTGGGGGTTTGGTGGGTTTGAGGGGGTTTTATTTTTCTATGAAAACTGAGCAAGCAACACGCTATCTCCTGCAGTTCAATAGGCTACTATTTACATTCAACATCATATACCCAGAAGACAAACACAAAGCTGTAAATCCCACCTGAAGTCTAAGTGCATTATTTATGGCAGGTCACATCTCTGATGTTGCCCTATCCTGTATCCCAACTGCAATGCTGCAATGCCCACAATTCCCCTGTTGGCCCTCAGGTGGGGTTTATTCTCCCCCTTCCTCTCCCAGCTACACTAAACCATCTGTGCTAGAATGAAATGGCTCTCTGCTTCTTATAGATAGCATTTATGGCTGCCCCTGGAACACACTAGTTGTACCAAAGGGATGCCATTTCAGCATCTGCATCCCTTACAGTTTTATTAGCATCTGGCGGTTACTGACTGTCTCTCAAGTAGAAAAAAGAATGGGTACAGAATAGTGCCTCTGAAACAGGAAGATTAAGTGTAAAATTATGTGGGCTGCGAAGGGATTTAGCTGAAAGACAGTCTCCAAGGTTTCTTCTCATAAACTTTACTGGCAAAAGACTCCCACTTTAATAAACAGCACTGAATTACCATCAACTTCGTGGCAAGTAGGCACTTCCTTTGCAAATGGCACTGAATTCACCAAATCTGATTTCTACAGCTCGCAGAACACAGCCCAGCCACTTGCAGGCATGCCTCAGCCTCAGGAAGCACTGCAGTTCTGGGACAACAGGCAGCTGTCAAATCATTGGAAAAAGTCAACAAGATTCCCCCAGTTACAGCACAGTTTCATCCCCATCACTACCTCTTTGCATACATCCCACTTTCTCACCATAGCTCCTTTAAAATTGTGCCTACATTTCTATTTTAGATGTTCTAGTCCGGCCCTTTGACTTCTCTCAAAACCATAAATATCTGGCAATTACTTTTGTCCCAGTGCAGAACAGCCGTAACAGCCAGCTCATGATGTGCAGGTCAGGACCCAACTGGGTATCAGGCTGGTTCTTCTAGGATGAATTCACCAGATCAAAATTTAAAGAGAAAATCTTAGCAATGATAAACAAAATTATAACTCACAAAGAAATGCCTTCTTTTTGTTGCATAAAATGATAGGGTGATCAGAGGCAAGGGGGAAAAGGAGGAGCTTTGAAGGAAACCAGTCCAATACTGCTTTGTTATGTACCCTCCAGTTCTTCACCTAGTACGTCTCAAACATTGATTCTGAACAGGCTGTAGAAGGAAAGGAACAAGTTTGACATTATTTTAGGTATTCTTGGTAGCACATTATCTACTCAACAACACAGTTAAGCAGTAAAACTCAGTTTTACTGGTCAGTTAAAACTGGGTTCGTGGCTGCGTCACAAGAACAGTTACAAAAGTGATTTAGGCTGCTGTGCTTCTCTTAAGAACAGGGCCTCCAAAAGGACACAGCATATCCAAGGTACTGATAAAATTTACATCGATGCCAATGACCAAAGAGTTCAGTGAACAGTGAAATTCTTACTTTACTTGTCTTCTGATGCAATACACACCCTTCCTGCTGACAGCTTCTGCAGTCAGTATATATAAGGCACCCAGCAAAAAAAGCCTATTCAACAGTTTTCGTTGCAAGACAGGCATTTGGAGGACAAATGCAGAAGAGCAGAGCAGCAGGTTCCACAGCAAATGCCATTTCCAGAACTACAAAGTTCTCTGTCTTCTGTGGCCACCTGCCCCCCCTAAAAAAGTCTGCATGTTTATATAAGGCTTAGGGAAGAGAGATGCTGTTTCCTATCATCATACTCTTATGCAGAATAAGTACCACTGCAACACCAAGAAACACACTCTTGCTCTTTTGCTCAGGGAGAAGAATAGACGTATCTCCTCACACAAAACAGCTCTAAAAATGACTTTCTACAAAGTCTGGTAGTGGGCACTCTCCCTCACTCAGGCGAGGTGACTTGAGCCTATGTTTGTTATGAGCATACTTACCCCAGTATTCTGACATTGCTTTTCATTCTCTAGGATCTCTTCTCATCTTTGTCAGATGTTGCACCTCAGACTCCAGGAATACATCTTCCCTATGAAAGCTGTGAAAACGCTTCCCACAGCAAGTTTGCCCTGACAGTGGCACTATCCCACAAAAAGTTTGATTGAAACCCAAACAGTTGACACTTCTGAGACTTCTGCCCTATGGGGGCACAGGGAAAGGAAATCAGCAGACCCCAGGCAGTCAGGGTTTTGCAGTCAGGCCACATGGGTTTTGCATGAGCAGTTTGCCCTCTGATGGCTACAGAAACAGTAGAGTTTCTTCTGTAATGGACAATTTAAGCGCCAGAGTGAGGACCTACCAACTATTGCACAGGCAAGGCTCTTCTCTTGAGCCTACTACTGGCAATGCTCACATGGAGCATGTTTACATACCCATAATATCTGTGGGATGGTTTTCATACCTAATCTCTTTCTCTTCTTATGTCACCTTATCAAAATGCAATTTTATTTTGAATACTGAAGATGTAAATAATGGCTGAGTCTTTTTACCATCCCCCCTCAAGTTTTTTCTAAAACAAGAACACTCATCTAACCTGACAGAAAAGAACACCATAACAGGATTTGATCTCACTTCCTTTGATACGTGAAACAAAAACAATTACTCCAGGAGACTTTGAGAAACACTTATGGAAAATTAAAGGTGATGAATAACCCACAGGAAGACTCATTTTGTTCTCTGAATGCAATCCTGAGAATTAAAATAACAGAAAAGAAAGTCTACCAGATCAAATCATATTTTGGTTCCTACCAAAAGCTTTACTCATTCAAAGCTTTATTCATTCCAGTTCCCATGATACTTCCCATCTGTTTGCTCCAAGCCTTGCTTCATTAAGTAAGGAAAAAATCTGATGCATCTGTAAGCGGATCGGATACTTAATTGGTTTTGCTCAAGCTATAAGTATTTCTGTTACAAACTCAAAGAACAAATCTCATTTGCCTGGCTCACAAACGCTGTCCCCGCTGTTTTCCTTGGACTAGCCACACAAACAAAGAAAACAACACTTTTCTAAGAGGAATACAAAGTTGTTAGTTTGTCATGTTTTTTGAACATAACAAAGAGCCAAAGTAGAGCCCTCTCTACCCCATTCTCCCTTCAATGAGAACTACAAGACAGCCACTACTGAGAAACAGAAAGCAAGGGGCCCAGGCTCATTACACATCATATTCTCTGGAAGAAGTGGATCAATCAGCCCAACAGGATAGCAGGGCTTTACTAAAAGCAGTATCAACTGCACTGCAAGTCTTTCTGTCTCTCAGTCAAACTTTCCTGTGTCAATACATTTAAATGGAAAAAATCTACATTTATATTAGAAAAATTTAAGCCTTTGATGTTTGTTGCACACTACTGGATGTGTCGCACATCCTTCGTGTATCTGTCCTTATTAAATAATCGGGTGAGGGACTGTGCAACATTTCCACTACAGGAGAACAAAACTCCAAGACAAACCTGATCTGATCAAGTCATATATCATTTTCTTGTAACACAGCCAATATACCCTCCTGAAAAAGTCATCTGTTACCAAGTTTGTGCTGAAGACTTCAGGGATCACCTTCATCACAGCAGTTAACGGCTCAAATAAATCTTGTCGTGAAACTCACAGGAATATCTTTTTTTCTGCAAACTTCATATCATAAGAACCATAAAATGCAGCAATTCAAGCCTTCCAAAAGACCTACTGGAAGTATCCTGAGGACAGTCCCTAACGGTTCCTACTGCACAAAGCCTGTATCTCTCCAATCCATAATTTAGTAGCATCCCGGAGATGATGGGAACCACATATTGACATTAGGCAAGCGCATGATGTGTGTGGCTGTTAATGTCAATGGCAGCTGGAGACAGTCAGTGCCACAGAACCGCAGCACTCCTCTCTAATCACTAGCAAGTATGCTGTGAGCCACAGCTCAAGAACCACTGTCAAGCTGAAACCTAACAAAAGCCAAAGAGAAGCATTTTTTAACACTACCCTGGTCATACTAGGCATGCTCCGTATGTGTAAGATCTCCTGCAATCTTAAGACAATGAACTAATACATCACATAGATCTTCAGAAAAGCAAAGATAAACTCAGCTTAGCAGACCCACTTTGTGTATGTATATATTTGACAGAATTCTAGCCACAGATATCTAACAACATAAAAATCAGGCAAGCAGCTCAACTTAATATTTCTTTGGCTACCTTAGGTTTTGTTGTGCACACATCTCCTGTAACCACTGATGCCTCCATTCCCATTATCTCCAGTGCAAATCTTAACTGGCATTGTGCAAAGCTATCACAAGAAACCCAAAGCTAAAAGGAGCTGTAAGATGCAGAGACAAGGTTAAACTATGGAACTAAACCAGTTTTGTGCAATCCATTGCAGTTCCACTAAGATTCCAAAGTAAAAGCCACCCTCTTTAAGGAAACTACTTTTAGGATATTTGTGTCATTTTAGTTTTATCACAAACTCAAGCAAACTGCGGTTGTGGACACCAGACAGATGGATGTTTTACCAGTCCTCCGACTCTCCTTGCTTGAAGTTCTGGCCACAGTAAACAGACCACAGAGCAGTTTTCCTAAAGCAAAACAAAAGCCGAACGCTATTAAAAGAAGAGTAGGAGCCCTCAATCTACTCTCTCTTCAGAGTTTTATTTCCCAGTTTCACAGGCTCTCCTGCCTAACACCCTGCTGTCAAGTTAAAGGAGAGCAAACACTTCCACGTCCAGTTTCCATTTCAGAGGAAACCACAAAACCTCACAGACACACATGCATGAACACAAGGGCTATCTAGGTTTACAGGAGTCTCGGTTTTGTTCTGTGGGTTTATACGCAGTAAGTAAAAACCCACAAAAGATAAACTTACGTAGTTTTAAAGTGAAAGGAAACAGCCTGAGGAACATAAGAAACATCTCCCTTTAAGGAAAGTTTTACAAGGTTTGCCTTAAAAAAATAAGTTTTGCAACAGGCTATTTTAATTTTTGAAATTAAAACCACAGGAAACTAATTTTCAAACTGGAGTGGGCAAATTCTCCAACAACACATCAAATGGCAAACCTCCAGACTGGCATTCTTTAACAAAGCACAGTCTCATTCTTCTTCTTAATGATTAAAAATCTAAACCAGTTACATGCATCTTCTTTTCTAGCCCTAATTTAAGTCAGAGCTAAAATGGGTGTCAGTACAGCAGAGATCTCCACTTACCACTACAATTCAAGGATATTCTGACAGTGTACCTTACATTAGGACTTCATTCTCTCAAAAGAGGAATACTGAAATAAGAGATGTCACTCCTAAGTTGCAGCGCTAATCATCATTCGCTGCCTGTGATTAATGTTCAGTCCCCTTGGAGAACTCATGGGTTATATACAATATATCCACAGAAAGATGGTAGAAACTGAGATACAGGAAGTTGCATGCTTCGCTGCATGCCAACTCTTCAACTTTTTCACACCATCTCCCACCAACTGTTTGCTTTTTGCTTCCCATTCAGGCTGGCTGTTAGGGAGCTGAGTACCAGCCACCCATCTCCAACCAGCTCAGGAGAGACTTATTCTGGGAAAGACGAGCTATCTCAGCTGCTTGACAACTTCATACGAAATATAAGAAATCTTAAAGATGGGGCATGGAAACAGCAGTTAAATCAATACTAGTCCAAAGAGCTGCAAGATACACTGGATGGCATCTTTTCCTCTGACTTTCACATAGGCAAAGCCAGGACAAACTGAAGTGATTTGCGATTAAGGCTACGGTGCCTTAGTTTCATGACAAGTAAAAGCAGTGAATATAAACAAATACTTAAGGCAAATTTCAGAACATCTTTAAAGGAAAGACTTGCTCACAGCCGTGTTCAGTTTGCCGCAGAACAGAGCTATCGTGAGCTGTCCATTCAGACACACAGACACTCCCTTCTTTCAGTGCTGGGTCAGGATTCACCACTCAGCAACATCTTTCCAAACACTAGTGCTCTTATTCTGATGCAGCTTCCAGTTAAGCAAAAACTGGATAGCCCACCACAAAGGTATACATAGGCAGTAGATTTACACACTCATTTATGCAATATTTATTAAGTAAGAGGCTAGAAAAATAAGAAACATCTAGCTAATGCTGACTAGCAAAAACTGCAGTATTAGGGAAAAAGTATTTAATAGATCAAATATGACCCTGCATCAACAAGTTTCATCTCAATAACAGCCTCTACGTACTTTTCTTTTATTAATTCAAGCCAAGACACTAATTCACAGCAGATATCATTTGACAAGTCTAGTTCACATTTTTCTAGGGTATATTAACTATGATTTTCTTTTACAATTTATTTCATAGTGCTTTGTCAAGATTCTTACTCCACAGAATGATTACACTGTGTTGACTATATTTGATGTGCAGAGACTAATTCTGACCCATGCTGGGTAACAAAGATGGGCTAGAAAAGTCACTTGTAATAGCTTCTGCTGTCTGACCAGAACGATTTCAAAAGCATTTCCAGCATGAGCAATCATGCTTATTAATTTCAAATAGGATTTCTGAGAACTGCTATGGATGTGATTTTCAAATTCAAATTGCACTTAAGCAGAGAGCACATTTACTGGATTATTTCAGTGTCCAGAGACAATTCAACATCAATATCATGACAATAAGTTAAGGGCAAGGTCATTTCAAGTTTTGGCTGCACATGTGGAAAAAAACCCCACACAATTAAGGAAGAGGGGAGATTTCTGTATATTGACCTGCCTCTATTTTTAACTGATAGCTGTTTTCCAGAGCTTGGGGGAAAAGAGACATTTCCCAAAGACAGAGAGAATCCAAATTTTATCATTTTTCTTTCAAATTATTTACATAAAGAAACATCCAGTGAAACTACAAACTCCTAGCACTGCACTGAAGTAAGACTGCTAAAGAAGCTGGATAGTGCCTGCTGAAACAACAGGTTTCAGCGTTGAACATTCAGATGAGTTGAAATGACAGAATACTGCCTTCATGTAGGAACAGGTCAGAAGCTTTGTTAGCTGTCATGCTCTCAGTTGTTTTCCTCTGGAGTAAAAATCCTCCAAAGCTTTCCCAGTAGTACACCAGTTTTTGCTTAGATTTCCCTCTCAAACCTTGATGATTACTAGCAGAGGTAATACAGGGGGGACCAGTACTGTAAACTCCATTAACTGCTTAGTTATAATTTTCGATCTAAAGGTATTAGAGCTCAGTTGACTGATTTTATTACTTTGCATGGCTGCACACTTGCTTGTAAGTATGCACCTAAAAGGAATGAAGAAATAAGTCCTCAAAAGGGTCATCTTTACCTAACAAAGCTGCTTTGCTCATCAAAATAGGTACAACTGGGGACAGCAGCAGGAGGAAATGTATTCCAGCAGAAAAGAACAGGAACGCCATTAAAAGCTTAACATCAAAATATATCACAGCAAAGACACACATGATAACTGCAGACTACAGTCTTAGTTCTGGAGAGAATAGCTCATGGAAGCCGTATCCCCATTGAAAACTCCCCCATGAAAAACTGAATTTATCAAATGAGCAGACAACTGCCATTGCTCAGATTTGGATTACAGTAAATAGAACAGCATATAACCTAGAGAGGAGGTACCCAAAAGAGGGAAAAATAATTAAATAAAAATTAATTATTTAAAGTAGTGTTAACATTTGCCAATAAAGTAAACGAATGAAGAATAATTCTGGCAGCTGAGTCAGAATATTCAATCCAAGTTGCTGAGGTAATAAAGGAATAATCCCCTCATCAAGGATAGCTTCCAGCTGTATTTGTAGGTGTGGAGAAACACCGTTAACATCTAAAAACCACAGAGCTAGGATTTGCCATTGCCGCTTGCATTAAACTGTTCTTGAGAAATCCAGTCGGAGCTGGGAATCTCTCACAAAAGACTGGTTGAAATTGCCCTTCCCAAGATAAAGAAATCTACTTTGCTACTTATCTCCTTACTCTTTCATCTTCTAAAGCTGACATTATCTTGCTCCCTCCTAGTGGCACAGTCAGGCACACTAGTGTGTCAGTACCGGAGAATGAAGCCAAGGTAAAAGGTACAAAACCAGTAACAGTATCTACACACCCTGACCCTTGCCTCCCACTGAAGTCACCCCCAGAAATAGCCATTTGCTTCCCTGGGGACACATTTGAACAGAAAATCTGTCTTCATTTTCGAAGTTTCCAGTATCTCCATTTAGGCACCATTCACACCTAAGTCAAAAGTACAGCACTGTCCCATTCCCTGCAATTCAAATTGCAAGTTTTTGAGCAGGAGCATTACAATCATAATCCAACACAATAGCTGCTCTCTGCACTGCAGCAGCCCCTAGCACAGCAGCAATACAACAACATAAAGTATTCTTGCATGTTTCTATAGAAATAGCTGAATGCAGCAGACCCACACTGAGAACTTTCCCAGGCAGATGATGCATTACTCTGCAAGAAGCCCCAAAAGGCACAAACAAAGTAGAAGGAATAAAATAAACAAGATTTGCTGTGACCCTAAGGATGGGATTATAACTTCTTTTTTTTTTTTTTAAGCTTGAGCAGGAAGCTTTTCTAAATTACATTTCTTGGATTTTATTGTATTATCTTCATGGCACAGTTATTACACATTAAAGGTAATGACTGTCTTCTGCAAGTAACCTAATATGAACATGATTGATAACCCCTATCTGGGCCTTAGGGAGCACTGCATTTCCTAAATGGAAGGAGGGAACCGAGTCTGATGAGGTGAACAGGGAATAACTTGAGTGGATTATGTATATGCATATGAAAAATAAACTGCTAGGTTTTCATTAGAACACAGTATTTTCTTGGAAAAAAACACTAATGGCAGACAAATAGGAAAAAAAAATCCCAGGTCTTCCATTTTATATAATTCTGCTCCGACTACAAATATATATATTGTTGTTTGATAATCTTCTAAACATACAAAGACACACACAATATATGCAGATGCACATACCAACACTTAGGAGTTGATGCGAAATTCAGGTTCACAGTTTGAAGCCCAAGGGAAATGTGGCTATTTTGATTTCGTTTGTTCCTTTCAATTATCTGTGTGAGCTGGACTCAGTGAACAGACCACTTATGCCCAATTCTCTTGAGATACTCTAGAGACTGAACAACCTGAGACACTTGAGGCTGCCTGCAGACAATTCCCTTCAGCACATACTTTTTCCAGAGGAGGAATGACCAGTAGCTGCTCACCCATCCAGAGGTCTCAGCAAGCTCTGGAGGGCAGAGGGGAGGCTGCAGGGGAGAAATGCATTTGCTAAAGAGCTTGCATGGGGTGGAGTTGGTGACACGACCAGGGGATGGTATCAGCTATTTCAGTCACTGTACCAAACCTCCAGAACAGCTAAACACCATCCCTACCCCTCCTCCTCACATGAACACACACACTGATAAACAACAAGACTTAAGGAGATTCCTAAAAATTAAAAGGTGGTATTATGGAAGTACGCATTCATGGCATCAGCCACTTGATTTTTGAAGAGCTGGCAACTTTTGTACTTACCATGACATCAAGCCGTGGAAAAATTCTCTCTACTTTAAAACTCTTCCAGTATCAGTTTCCTGAGATATGCCTCCATCAATAATAACCCTAAATATTTTTCTTATTGTAAACCTGAAGGAATTATTTTTCCTTTATTCATAAATGTCTGTCAGCTACAAGTTAGGGCCTCTGAAATATGACATAGGACATTTTCCAAATTCAAGAGTTTATAAACAGAAAAAGTTCATGTATTCAAATACTAAAGAAGGGAAACAATGAAAAATAGATACAAACCCAAAAGCAACCACTTGGAGCTATGGAGAAGGAAATAAGTCATAGGTGCAGCAGCTCTTGACATTATTTGTTCTCTCATTCATGTTACAAGGTAGGGACAAAGTAGTTAAACAACAACCTATGACCTTCACTAACAGAGTCGGGGAAGAAGTTTTGTCTTATGCAAGCTCTGCTGATTGCCCATTTTCACAGACATGGTCTCCTGTCTATCTCCTAACACAGGAGTCTGAGCTTTGCATCTACTGTGCCAACAGTCTCTTAAAACACCTCACATGCTCTAAAATAGAGCAGTTCAGTTTTTTATCTAAAATATTCTCAAACTTAAGAGCAGGAGTTCTCATTTTTTTTAATCACATCCAGAATATTTATTGACTTCATGTTCACATCCAAACAAGAACATCAGAGGAAGTCTGAAATGTCAAATGGTCTGGGCTTACC
>JAVHNF010011626.1:6432-18447 GCA_034783455.1 Micropsitta finschii | reverse complement strand
AGCTCTTTGAGGCCAAAGTTGAAAAATTGAATACCCTAGGATAAAAACTAGAAGGATGCTATCTGAGAAACTGCTTTGTGATGTGTGCATTCATCTCTCAGAGTTAAACCTTTCTTTACATTCAGCAGTTTTAAACACTGTAGGTCCTTTTACTGTACTCCTGAAGTTTTCCATGGTTCCTCACAAAAGTGAAGCTGACAACTTCTGGTTTAGACAAAAAGGTAAAATTTTTACTCAGCTACCTAAAGCACATCCAGTAAATACTGATATTGTTCTTTTATTGATGAGGCTTTTGATTTGGATGGGGCATATGATACATACAGGAAATAAATGATTTAAAAAAGTATAAATATATCTGTCATTTTAAAGAAGAAAAACATCAGTTACTCATTTCCTGCTTGCTCAGGAAAATCTCCTAGCAGTTCAGATTTGTAAGTAGTAAGCATTTCAGGCTTATCATGGTTTCTAAATAGAGGCACATGATTCCTAGGTACATACAATTGACCTGTAATATTCAAAGACTAATGCTTTCATCATGGCTGTTGGTTGAGAGTGAAATGTGTTTGAGTCCCGTATTCCAAAACTCCTAGTTATTCAGTCTACCACATCTTCAGCCAAAACCTAATTATTCAGCCAAACCACATCTCTCCTAGTGGTAGATGTGTTGTACTCCAGAGGTGGACACTGCTATGGTTTCAGATCGGATCGCTGAGCAACCTTTTAAGGATGAGCTCTAAAAACTGTCAGTTCATGGCCCTGTAGGTGTGTGCTGCCAGAGGAGAAATGTAAGCAAACAGCCCAAAACTGATCAATCTGCTGGAATTTTCTGGGTGGTTGGTACTTTAAAAAAGCTCTGTTGTCAAAAACTACTTGGCAAACATGAGGTCACTCATGTTACACGTAGTCTTGCAAGGAGCCTTCCACACCAAAGGCATACGCCTATGGTGTTGTCTTCTCTGTTGAAAGGGCACACAGCCTGTTTCTTCTTCACAGGCTTCAAGTTCAGTTCAGTTCTGGTCTAGCAGTGTCTCTTACCTTCATATCTGAAAAAAATGCTTCATGTGGAACAAAGTTCCATTCTCCTTTGGAGAAGCAGGTCTTGTAAGATGCAGCTGCCTAACCAGTTCTGCATTCAGAGGTATTACAATAAATTCAGCCACAAGAACTAAATAGATATATGCTTAACTGCAATTAAAAGCAAGCAGTTTACACAGAAATATTGTAAAGTAGTACAACATTCTGCATTTCTCAAGTGGCCCTTCCCTTCAAACCTGGAAGTCTGTATGATGGGACTTCAAAGAATGTTATAAACATTAATCACTTGAAAGAGAAGGATATAAAAGAGCTTGATGCATAACTATGTTATTATTCAGTTCAAATATTCATGTCTCTATGTCTAATCTGACTGTGCCTAATTTCTTTTGCAACAGTACCTGCAAATCTATGGCTAATGTAATTGAGAACCAGAGAGCTCCAGCCAGAAAATGGGTTAGATATCTACTATCTCAACATGCAGGCATTTGTTCTAACCAGTAGTTGCCAAGCTACCCACCAAAGTGATATCTTGCATTGCACCTTGTGTCCTTGCACGTACTGCCAGTTAGTTCAGTGCAGTCTATTACTTCTATTTCATCATTCAAAGTTCTGTTCTTATATTTAATTATTGATAAACAACCATGCAGTGCATATGGGTAAAAAAAAACCACAAAAAACAAAAAAACAAGCAACAAACTAAAGGCTAAAAACTATCAGGCTAAAGGAAGGTTGTTATAGTGATCCTGAAGAATGTTTATAAGCTCTACCTGATGCATGAGTTTTATTAGTAATGTTGGAGAAAAAGAAGGTGGTGTTTGTTGGCAATCCCAAACTAAGAGATACTGCACCACATCAATACACAAGGCACAACAGTAGCATAGTGAAAAGACTGGAGTAGGAGAGATATGACGATATTTAGAATAACAAGGATAAATATGAAAATATATCTTTCAACAGCAAGAAGCATGATGCACTTGCTGACATATGTATAATAGGGTCTCAATGCAAATCCTAACATACAGTTTTGTATTTTACTTTGTAAATCCCCATAAGATGTATTCATGTACTTGAGGTAATCCCTGTGTTAAATACCAAGACTCATAAAACTGGAATTTTAACTAGATTTACTGTATGAGAAGCCAGCTGAGGAAACAGTAGCAGACTTATTTGGCTAGAGCTCATCTTTGTGAAAGGTCTTGGTTTGAAAGAGAGACCCTACCACCACTCCTAGTAGTATATTCAAACTATAAATCACTCTTATTAAAAATGTTTGTTATACTTTTTATTGGAATTTGCATTGTCCTAACTTGTAGCTATTGCTCTAAGACTTTTTCTTAGTATATTGAAAAGCCTGTAATGCCTGGGGTCTTCTCTATGAAGTAGTCAAGTTTGCTTTTTATTTTCCTTGTATAAATTCTACAAATAGAGAAGTTTCTTACAGAGCTCAGTTTTTCTAAGTAGTGTCTTTCATGTCCTTTCCAGTTCTTCAACTTCCTGCCTTAAATGTGAATATCAAGGCTGGGTACGGTTTTCTAACCTCAGTTTTGCTAATGTCATACACAGAGATGACATGCTCTCTCCTTCAGTAGTGAATGCAGCCAAGGATTACTTTGGCTTTTCCTGAGCTGAGATGTGCTTACTCTGGGTCTGTGGAAGGAGATGTGCTTTGGGAGTAAAGGAAATTATATGAAGAAAATCATGTGCAGTGCATAGTGGTAACTTTTGTTTAGCTAAATGTACAAGAAGTGACTGGTTAGTTCCAGAGATGCTAGGGAAATGCAACCTTGGTTGTTTCATGTGGCTTACATTCAGAAGACTTGAATGCTTTACTAAGCTAACTATTCTATGATTCTATGATTCTATAAGCTCTCAGTTTATGGCTAGTGGAGAATTGTTATTTGTTCTTCTCATAGTTTTAAAACCTGTTCCTTCAAGATTAAAATTAATTCTCCTGTTAACTACTTCAGGCTTGAAGTAGGAGGGATGTGGCTTTCATTCCTCTTGAGACTGAAGGGTTTGATTGGTTTCCCTCTCAAATATCAGGCTAGAACCATGTGTGTCTGTCCAGCTTTCTGTTCTAAGCCTCCTGCTTCTATCCCAGTTTTCTAAGCAAGGTACTTGGTAGTTCCCATGGTGTGACTGTAGCGTTCTTGTAAGCCCAGAAGAAAATGTAATGCTGGGTGACTCTTGAATGTGAGAGAACATAAATGCTGTGTTTTGTGCTGAGGTGTTAATAATCTTATCATGGCAGTGAACTGATAAAATAGCTTTTGTTTCTAATTCTGTAGAGGAATTAAAAAAGCCACAGATCCGGGAATCCATATTCAGCTGAAGTCATCAGTCATTAAGACGCATTGTACAATTGTAAGCTCATTTAAAAATAAATGTTTGTTTCCTCTACAGGCACAATAAGCAGTTGTGGTAATCTTCAATGCTTGTTCACGAATTTCCTCTCTATTTGAGGGAACTGGTGTTAAAAGTCTGTCAAAGTGTTTTGGGAACATGTGCCTTGGCTCATGGAACCATCTTCAGTCCAGCCAGCCTTCTCCAAATCATACACATCTTTAGACTGGTACAATTCATAAAGTGCAATGATTGGAGTCAGGGCAGGGCATTTGGAAACAGCAGCATGGTGAATATCTTTGTCCGCTGGTGTTTATCAGCTCACTGATACTAAAAGAAAACTAGTATTTACAAAAGAAGCAATTCTAGTGGTAATGGATATGAAGAGCAGGGAGAGGGAAGAAAGAGTTAGTCAACAGCGTTTTGCTCAGACTCGTATCTAATCAATATGAGAGCACACTGGTAGTTATAACTTTAATCTAGACTAGTTTTTAATAATGTAAATGTCTTTACTGAGCAGCACATAACAGAGAGGTAGTACTTTTAAAAACGTAATTAAAACCACTAGACAGTTTCATTCTCCATAACTAGAATGTCTGAAAGTTGCATTTGTGTTTTCTAACATGCATCTGAACTTCAGTTTATTTCTCTGAGAGGTTACACATGGAATCTTTTTGTTTCTTTATATTTCATCTCTGCCTTCTGTAATGTCTGGAAGTCTATAATCTTTGCCTTTCTTCTCATTGTCTTCAAAATTAACAACTATCCTTCAATTTCCAAATGGTAGCTACTACATCTGCTCAGACTCCGACTGTGCTGTGTGAAATGCATATAGGAAACCAAATGGTTCATTCAGCTCCACATGATCCATTTGCAGGTTTGGGATCAGAAGCAAAAGATGGATACAAGCAGATGGGATTATGTAGAAACAACGAAACTTTTTTGTGCTAGCTGAAAAGGTGTTAATAGTAAATAATTTCTCAAAATACTATTATGCTAATTTTTTTTGTGATCTTGGTATCACAACCAATAAGCATCCATAAAATGCTTGTGTTATATTGTGTTTATATTTTTTTTCTTAAGGTAGTTCTGCCATCCAAAATAAATTGGTGTTGCTTATGTTTTTTTAAAGCTGATGTTCAGTTTTGACTGATATGGCTATCGCTGGTTCTGGTGGAAGGTCAATACCTCAGAAGTTCTGATTCAGTTTGGTTCAGTGAAGGAAAATATATGTGGTTTGAGCCTGTTTTGGGTTTGTTGTTTGGATATTTTTTTACTGTTTCCTAGAAGGAGGATTAGGAAATTGTTTTAAAAATGTCATAGTTTAGAGTTTACTTTGACGTTTAACCACCCATCTGTAAGATATTGCTTTGATCAGGACATCTGCAGGGAGTCACTTTTGTCTGGTACTGCAAAAAGAATTGGCAGTATGCTTGCTTTTCCTCCTTTTCCTGTTGTAACTTTGTTGGGCACAGGTTTCCAACTTTTTATGCGAGATTCGATGCAGATTCTTAGAAAGCCTATTGCACCTTTTTGGACTATCCCGTGGTAGAAATAAAATAGCAGAACATTTCTCAGCCTTCTTGGACAAGAAAGGCTTAGAGTCACCAACAGGGGAATGAGTGAGTCCGTAAAATTGTGTAGGAAGAAAAATTACTTAGCTGCTCTGAAGGTGAGAAAGGACTGCTATCGTCATCTAGTCTGACCTCTGTGTAACTGAAATGATGAAAATCATTCCATGTCTATTGCACGAAGTTTGTAAACTCAACTGTGACAACATATCCTTTTCTGGAAAGGAAAGCTTGTGCTGCCAAGGCTGTTTAATAAAACCGCTATGTAGCATGGGGTTCAGTAACATGCAAACAGGTACGTTTTACAGTGAAGGATTACTGGAAAGGAATTTTTTCACCAAAGGCATGGATTGAAATCTTTCTGGTTTGACCTGAATTATAGAACTGAGGGCTCTTCACGAGGCTGGCCAATTCTGTTCATGGCATCATCTGCTTTTGCCTGCCAGCATTGAGACTCTGTTTGTCTCTTCTGGATTTCACTGAAGTCCAGTGGCAAATGGTTACATTTATCTACAGCAAGGAGACATTTTAAATGCTACATGTTGGTAGAAAAATGAACCAGTTTTGCTTGTTTGGGAGAGGAGAGAAAACATTAATTCCTTTCTTCCTCCCACCCCCCCTATGGTTCTCATGGACATTATAAATATATTCTTGTGAATAAAATATATCCCATATGACTGAGAAGTTAAACCAGTTAATTTATAATTTTTAGGTTTGCTTAAATAAATCAGATTGCCAAATTGAATCACGCTTTGTTTGGATTATATAGGCTCTTGAAATAATAGTTAGAAGTGCTGGAAGATAAGCAGCAGATCTGAGATCTTGTCTGAGGTATTTCTGTAACACTAAGAATTCATCTCATGTTAGTTCCAGTAGGAGTATTTACATTTAACCTGAAACATGCACAACAGACTTGAAGGATTCTTTTTTTAACTTTTACAGCTCTGACTTGTAAAGGTAATTTAAGGCTATAAGAGTACTGCTTCTTAAACTTTTATTTTTGGAACCTCTTAATCTATTTGTAACAGAGAACAAGGTCATACAGTCCCTACAAGCTTTATCCTTATTTTCTGCAAATCTCATTACTGCTCTGGAGCAGAAGCAGACAGTTATGTCTTAGTCCTGGACATCCTGGTAGGATTCAGAGAGGTGCTAATTATGCAACAGGGAGACAGTGAAATGTAGTTTAAGAAATATCTCTTTGCCAGATGCTGAGCTGGAACAGATTTCAAGCTCAGTGACAGCATGCCACAGTGTTAGTAACAAAAAACCCTTTGAACAAGTAAAAAAGTCCCTTCATCTGCTCACCTGTGTTGTACAGTAGCAATAAAATATCTGGCAGTTACCAAAACTGGATTTTCCTCCTTTTGCTGCTTGACTACGAGAAAAGAAGTTGATGATCCCAGCAGAGCCATGGGGCTGCACTGCTGTTTGGGGTCACAGCTTTGATGAGGAAGGATTATTCAGTAGGGTAAATTTCACGTGGGTTGCTGCCTGCATTACCCTTTGCAACACTCTTGGGTGCTCTTAAACTTAGCAAAGCATTCAAAATCCATAGGCAGGCACCAGGAGCAATAGACTTGGTGAAGTGGGTGTGTGTGGGCAGGCAACAGACAAAGGAAAGCTGAGAAGAAAGTAAGGAAAGGCTAGGTTGAATTTATGGAAGAGCTTGGAAACATGAACTTTTCATATCAGGAAATGTAATTTTCACCTAGATATTTTCTGAAATTTAATAATAATTTAATAATAATATAATTATTTATGAAACAGTATTTCATTTTTTCCCTTATAGAAGAAAATGCAGTGAGAGGTAATGTAGTGTTTGGCCACCTAAATGTTAACATTGTCACTTACATTTGACATCTTGAGGAATAAAACAAAGCAATCTGGCTATGTGTGTTTTCAAGGGGATGATCTGTTTTCAGAGGACATTCCTATAAACCAATCTACATCAATAGATACGCAATATAATTAGCTTATATTTGAGTATTTAATTTTTTTTTACTAAGTAAGTGGCAGATTTGGCACAGTTGCTGATTCAAGTCTGTTTCTGGATCATCAACTGCTCAGTATTTTGCCAGATTATTGAGCAGGTAAAGTAAGTGCTATGCTAATTAAATGTGGATGATGCAAATCTATGCATTTTAAATATTTTGGAAGATAAGATGTAGAAGGAACATAAAGCTATTGTATTTTGGTGGTGGGTAAGTAAAAATAATTTGTTGCACAGTATCTTGTGGAAAAATGTCTTTATGGAGTGAGGAGGATTAGTCTTGTGTAGACTTGTTTATAAACAAGGATATCTTGACTGTAGGGGAAGATTTCTGGGCAGAGCAGCCAATTATAAAAGATTAAGAAACAAGGGCACACGGTGAAACATCTGCAGGAAGGGAGCGCTGCAGGATTTTTGCTGAGGGGACGTTTCCAGAAGGCCTAGGGACTTGGCATCCCTAACAAATAAGAACAGAAGAGCCATGTAGGTTAAATGATACCAAGCACTTAGGCACTGAACCAAGTTACAAATCATTTCACTAGTGAGACCAGACATGGACCATGAAAGGTGGCTTGAGCGGGATGATAGAATCCTACAATGGTTTGTGTTGAAAAGGGACCTTAAAGCTCATCTAGTTCCAACCCCCCTGCCATGGGCAGGGACACCTTCTACTAGACCAGGGTGCTCAAAGCCCTGTCCAGCCTGGCCTTGAGCACTACCTGGGATGACTTGCCTTTGTAGTTCTGGCAATCGCTGTGCAGCCCTTATGACTTGGTGTGTGCCCCTTGGGCAGCATGCAGGTGTAGGTGCTGCGGGCTGTGCTCTGGAGTGGCTCTTCCAGAAGGTCTGGCTCCCCGCCGGAGTAATGCTATCTTCAGAAGATTGATGTTAGATCCCTAAGGTCAGGTCTGTGCTAACCCCTGGGACACTGCAGTGCTGTTATGTTCCTTGTAAATCACCTGTGGACAAGTTGTGCACAAATACAGGTCCTGAAGTAATGTTTCTAAAGGATTGGGAATGCAGCTGTTCTAATTTGAGGAGCTAATTTTATATACATATATTTCTGTATAAAAGTAAAATTATATTAAGTCATAATTACATATTAATCTCATGTAATAATTGTAATTAATACCCACGGTAACTGTAATTAATATGCAATAATTACACGTAAGCATGTCTTGGATGCAGGTTTTTCTAAAATGTAACTCCTTTCTGTTGTGAACCGGCAGCAAATATCCTGGGAAAACCCTTGCTCCTCAGTCACTGGCATTTCCATAAAATGAGTAATCACTCCTCCTGCTTGCTTTGCAGCACCACTGGGCTGAACATTGCAGTGCTGTGCAGCAGGGCACATGGAGCCCCTCCTGCTCTGTGAGGAATGGCAGGAGGCAGTCCCAGATAGATGAATAGTTCCTTTTTCTTTTCTGTCCAGCAGTACAATCTAACAAACTGGAATGAAATTCCTTATGCCAAGGCTTCCTGGCTGCTTCAGTTAATTCAAAGAGTGACGTATCTGAGTTGCCTGGCTGTTAACTTTTTACTTGCCAGCTCTCAGAAAGCTGGCTGGGGTGTCCGGTTGCATCCTCACTGAAATCCTGACATTTACTTTGTTGTACAAATTAAAAATAGCAGCTGCTGTTGATTTCAGTGTATCAGATGATTGCAGCAGAGCAGAAAGCGTGTGGGCTGCTGTCCTTCCTCCTGAGCACACTCGCCGGTGCTAACTTTAAGTACTCATATGTCTTAGGAGCATAAAAAAGAGAAGAAAATGGTTTGTGCATGTACAAGAGGAGGAGGAAGGGTAGGATAGAGAAGAAGGCTTGGTCTGTTATTTGAAATGTGATTAGGTTTTTGCTTGCATTAAACCAGGTATTTAAAAAAGGGTTACTCAGACAGTTAATGTTACTTTACCTGTATTCGAGTTCACAAATGAGCGGCACATTAACGCAAAATACACAGAGACAGAAGCTCGTGTTGATTTTGAGGTCATGGTGTGACTGATGTAGTTTTAGTACACCTTTTTGTGGGTTTACTTGTGGTTTAGCTTTCAGAGCTTTCCCTCCAAGCAATTGAAAGGCAAATGGTTGAAGGAATGTGTACAGTGTCAGTGATGCTTATGTTTGAGGAGTTTTACCTATCATTCTTCAATGGGAACAAAATAAATAAAGATCAGAGACAAAAAGATGGATTTCTAAAGGCTGAATGCAATGCTCCTTGGTACTATAAAAACTGTAAATGTTCTGCAGTTTGGATAGGACAAATGTAGAACAAATAGCTCCTGGGGCAGGCAGTCTGGTCAAGGAAACCACTGTCCCAGGAAAGAGTAGAATATTAAACTGCTCTTATGATTTCATTAGAGAAATTAATGAGGTTATAAATGTACTGCATAATTTGAGCTTCCTCTTAAACTTCTTTGTGGCACTGGGAAGTTTTATTACAGTTGTTTCAAACAAATGGACTTCGCTCTGATTCCTTCACCTTTATGTGAACCATTGGCCACAGTGTATTATGGATCTGGAGACCTTGGCAAAAAGCAGCTAACTTAGAGAAACCTGAATTGCAGCTTTCCAGAATCGGTGAAGGAAAGAAACACATTGAAAAGTGTTTGTGGTACCAGTTATTTCTTCCAGTAGCTAATGTTAATTATATGAGCCTTCTCAGTAAACCATCAAGGATTGCTTCCCAGGGCTGGAGCCATCAAGTCCAGCTTAAGTGTTTCTGTCAACACCTAAACCCCAAATACAGTTTTTTAAACATCCATGCAATTCTTGTCCCTAGCTGGGCCATCTGAACTCTTATAAACTACAAGAATCTTTTTCTTCCCTTAAGGGTACCCAGACCTATGTGTTTATAGAACCGAGGTGCTTGTTATTCAGCCTGCATTTCGGTAATGGAAAACTCTCACCTGTCAAGAAGGCTGTGGGGTAACAGTTGTAGTGTGCTCCATTGTTCTTTGGGATTTAAAGGTTTAGCACAATAACCAGCAGCGTGGGAGATGTAAGTCTAATTTCAACCTGTCTTGCAGATAAATTAAGTAGGAAGAGATGTTGCCTGAGGGACCTATCATTCACATCCTCTTGGAATTATTTTGTGAAAAGTGTGATTTCCTTGCTCAGAGGAAAGAAAGAAAAACTCTTAAGGGCTAGGTCATACCCCAGGAGAAGTGGTGTCTGGTCTTCAGCACCCCTGCACAGCTGACACTCTCAGAAATTGGCATTTTCAGTTTGTGACTGGACCCAGTCTAAAGGCTACGGGTTGTTTTCTGGTTTTGTTTCTTGTCTGGATATTGTGTGAACAGGGAGGTGTGTAGCCCCGACCCCCTTTCTCCACCCCCTCCCTGGAAAGGTGGTGGTGGTGGTTACACTGAGCTGATTAAATATTAACAATACTTTATTAATTTAAGCTAGCAATTAAAAACTACCTATATTATCCTTCCTGGGGAAGGAAGAATGAATTGCCAAAAAACATTAGAGAGAAAGAAGATTCTTTGGTACACTTGAATGAAGTGTTTGTGTAGAGAGATCAGCCTTGACTGAGGAAGTGCTGCTGACCACAATGCAGACATCTTTGTTGCATCGTTGAATGTACTTCAGCTTGGGATCATCGCTCAACATACCTTCATATACTGAGCTGCACAGGACATTCATTCTCTTCAGTTTTGTGGCAAGATCATGTCTAAACATTGCTGAATTTTGGTTTCTTCTCTCCAAGATTATTACAGTCCTGTGATGTTGGGCCTGAAAACTGATCAGGAAGTCCTTGGAGAACTTGTGAAAATGAAAGTTCCAGCTGTGGCAGAGCTGATGGAAAGACATGGAGTCATGTGGACCCTAGTGGTGTCACGCTGGTTTATATGCTTGTTCATTGACATTCTTCCAGTAGAGGTAACTCTCTTATTCTTGTGAAGCTCTTGTTAAGAAGTTCTCTTAATATACACTCATAATTATCATTTCATTTGGAAACTACTTACTGGAAATCACGCTGTAATCTGAAATTCTCTCCTTTCCTGCAGACTGTGCTCCGAATATGGGATTGTTTGTTCTATGAAGGCTCAAAGATCATCTTCCGCGTGGCCTTAACATTAATTAAGCAACATCAAGCTCTTATTTTGGAAGCCACGAATTTCCCTGACATCTGTGATAAATTTAAGCAGATCACCAAAGGAACATTTGTAACAGAGTGTCACAGCTTCATGCAGGTATAATTCTTCGTTATCTTTAGTTGTTACAAATAAAAACCAAAACTGACTTAGAAATGTCTTAGTCAAATGATGGATACAGTTAGGAGAAATGTACCTGTGGGAACTGACAAAAGGGTGAAAAATGTTTTGACATAAAAGAAATTTTTAGAAAGGTTTGAGTTTTTTAAAAAGATTTTTCAAAGCCATATATAGAATCCATTCACTTTGTGGTTGTTCAGGGGAAAAATTGTTTTGCCCTTTTTACTAGGTAAGGCAGGAAGTCTGATGAGAAAATAGCTTCAGTGCATTTCTGTTCCTGTGCATTTTTCAGATGAATTGTAACCGAGTATTGTAGAATAGACACAAAAGTGAATTTTAAACTTGCCTTAATAAATCTTAATAGTACTAGACTGTTAAGCATTCTGTTGAAAAAAAACACCAAATTCTTATTTCCAGACAAAACCAGGAAGTTGAGGGCTGAAGTCTCATGACAATCTGTAAATTATTAATAGCTGGGATACCAAATCTGTATTTAACATCAGATTCAGAGTTTAACTCAGAAGAATGAATTGTAAAAGATGACAGCTGCAAAAAAATAACAGGAGCATATCTGTCATAAATCACATGGCCAACTCCACTACCATTGTTTGCCAAGTATGAAGACAGGCTGAGAAAGTTGGGGCTGTTCAGCCTGGAGAACAGAAGGCTGCGTGGAGACCTCATAGCAGCCTTCAAGTATCTGAAGGGGGCTATAAGGATGCTGGGGAGAGACTCTTCATTAGGGACTGTGGTGACAGGACAAGGGGTAACGGGTTAAAACTTAAACTGGGGAAGTTTAGATTGGATATAAGGAAGAAATTCTTTACTGTAAGGGTGGTGAGGCACTGGAATGG
>JAVHNF010011616.1:14024-26302 GCA_034783455.1 Micropsitta finschii | reverse complement strand
AGAATGGTTTGGATTGGAAGGGACCTTAAAGATCATCTGGTTCCAACCCCTCTGCCGTGGGCTGGGACACTTTCCACTAGACCAGGTTGCTCAAAGCCCCATCCAGCTCTTACAGGGATGAATCACCTACAGCTTCTCTGGGCAACTTGCTCCAGTGCCCCACCACCCTCACAGTAAAAGATTTTTTCAGTATATCTAGTCTAAATCTATCTTCTTTCAGTTTAAAACAATTCCCCATTGTCCTATCACTACCTGCCCTTGTAAGAAATCCCTCTCCAGCTTTCCTGTAGGCTCCCTTTAGATACTGGAAGGCTGCTTTAGGGTTTCTCCAGAGCCTTCTTTTCTCCGGGCTTAACAAGCCCAACTAGATCAGCCTGTCCTCATAGGAGAGGTGCTCCAGCGTCTGATCATCTTTGTGGCCCTCCTCTGGACTTGCTAGAACAAGAAGGTCTATGTCCTTCTTGTGTTGGGGGCCCCAGAGCTGAATGTAGTCTTCCCAGAACATGGAAGATTAACTGTAATACTGTATTTCTCAAGTGTTTTCTCTTTCAGTTGTAGATGAGGGGCCTCCTTATTTTAAGACAAATTAATAGTATTTTGTTACCTGTTTGATGATGTCTTTAATAGCATTGACTCCTATTTGAGTCAGTCATTGGCTCCACTTTCTCCAAATGCTTTTCCCCTCCAGGATTCAGTCTCATTCCCTGTTGATCCAGTAAAAATGTACAGTACTGTAGTATTTTTCATATCCTGCCAAATGTTCTTGCCTGATGCAAGGAGTTCCTTTAGTTTTCATGGTTGTTTCTTTTTACTTTGTAGCTAACATTAATAGTAATCCAATTATTGCTCTTTCTCCCTTTTAAAGTGGCAAAGCTAGTGTTTGTTTCTTAGGAAATCTGCATTAGTTTTCCTTCTGTTTCACTCTGGGAAATCAGTGGATGCTAGGCTACATCTGTCAAATCAGCTATCAAATTAGATTGTTACCACTTGCATTCTACGTTACATGAAATTTAAATATAGACATTCCCAAGTCTTTGCTTAATTTACAAGGTATTAGGTAGTATTTGAATTTTGTATGGTGTACCTCTTTAGTATTCATGTAGTTTCTGTCGCTGGGAGTTGATTCTTTGTTGTGCCCAGAGTTTGTATTTCTCATTGGCTTCAGTGTTTGGGTCTATGATACTGTGTCCTTGAACTGGCGCTTGAGTAACAAGCAGAATACACATATGTGGGATTTTTTCTAGTGCTGATAGTTCACGAGGCCAAACTCCTGTAAAAAGTACTGACAGGCAAATGATTGTGGGGTTTGGAGACCACAGTACAAGGCTGTGTATGTCTTGTGCATTGAGTGCTTTACGACCTGTATAGCTGCATACTGGCAGGTTTTGTGGTTTTGTTACTGAATGGGTATTGTGGGTAGGAAATTGCTTAGACAAGGACATGTGCATATAGTTCATAGCTCTTTGGAAGCTGCAATTGGCTTGCATTATATAATGTAAGAAATAGTTGAATGTTGCTTTTAGCCATTATGGTAAAGTGGTTAGAAAACAATATTTATATAAAGTTTACTAATGCTTTTCGTTGAACCAAGTCTATAAGAGTAATGGGGAATACAGTGCATGAAGAGTGGGTGGGTTGTGGTTTTGGTTTTTTTTTTTTTTTACAGATGAGAATAAACCTAGACCTTTGAGGGAGCAGTGCTCAGATAAAATATACCTGCTGTATGTACGCCTAGTATATGGTGGTATGTGACGTATTTTATTCTGGTTTTGCAAATATGTGTTATCCTTATTGTTCAGTATGCTAGAGAGGAAATCCTAGAGTGGAATATCTTTTTCCCATGTATTTTAAACAGTCCTTTACAGGTATGGTACTAGCAGAAGAGCATTACCTCTTCTGTGAACTGTATTTGGAGCACAGATGAAGATTGTTCTGATTCTATCAAGGATTCAAGGTTCCTTGCCCTCCCTTCATATCTGGAAATAGATAGGGTAGAAATGCCTACTGTGTTCAGTAAGGAGAGGAATCTATTCAAGACTCTAGAACCTTATTAGAAACAACAAATGTTCAGATCTGTAAAGAGTGACTAGTTTTTGTCTTCACTGTTCCAGTGTTCTCATTTCTGCTATACCTCTTGCCCCTGATTTCTCTGTATCAGAACCTGTGGTTGAAAATACCTCAGGTACAGGCAACTTTTCTGTCCTTTTCTAGGGTGTTAAAAAGCAACCATGATGGAAAAGCATTTTAATTGGACATTTTTGTGTTGATACTTGAATGTTAACATAGCTATGTTTTAGTCAGAGGAAAATTGCCTTACTGATCTATTGTTTATGTTTAGTCTCCAGAAGTTTGCTATTATGTTCTGCAGCTTATCTTCATGCCTCTTATCTCCAAAGAGGCTTAAATTGTAGAGCTTTTCTTTTGCAAAAAAACCCCTTTATTTACTTAGTATGAGCTTGAAGAATTGGGATAAGTAGTTTTTCTGTGTATTGGCTCCTGACATCCAGCTGATATGATTTCAAGAGTGCGTATGTTTAGGAACAACTGTATTATGTTTACATAATACTTAACTGTACATGAAACTGTTTTGTTTGGTAACCTGTGAACTTGTGTGGAAAACTAATTCATGCAGTAGCTCTTACAGATAAATTGTGTGTGGGAGGTTTGAACTGTAAAACCCAGCAGTTTCTGAGTTTTGGCTACTCAAAGATTGAGAATTTGGTAAAAGTTACCCTGACTTTTCAGTCTTAGCTCAAAACCAACTGTTGCAACTTGCTTTGCAATACATGACCCAGGACAGAGAATCATTTTCTTATCTTTTGTGTGAGATTCTAAACTCCTATTATAGTTTCCTTTAGCCTCAGTTGTGGAACTCCAATATTAACAGCAGTAATCAAAGTGCAGTCACAGTTGATTTGTTGACAGTTGTCAGGAAGAAATTCTTTGAGCAGAAGCTCAGTTGCTAATGTTTTCTACACTGAGAAGCTGTGTATTATCAGCTTTTCATTGTAAAAACTTAGTAGAATTAAGAGTAAAGTAATGACAAGGGAGACTGCGTCTGTATTCCAAGCTTATAGAATCTGGCTGAGCTTACAATCATCACCCACTGTCTGTGGTGATACTGGGACTTAGGTAACTTTCTTTTCTATAACTGCCATGAAAGAACAGCAACTTGGCTTAACCAATTAGCACATGTTCAGTCTTGCTTCCTACTGAATTGTCGTATTGATGTGCAGCATCTCTTCCATGCCACTGAGTACTGAAAAGAGAACACTGGACCCTATGGACTGCTCTGGGCAGACAGCTACTTCACTAGTAGAATGATCACACTCATTGTTTCATTCTTCTAAATGGCAAGTTTGTGGGGGTTTTTGTCTAAAAGTTCTCAAAATCAGTCAGGATTCTTTTAGCCATATTCTGAAATAGAAATTTGAATTCCTCTTTTCCTTATATTCTGCCAGAAGCAATTTGTTCTGGATTCAGCTGCTGAAAGCCACTTTTCCCGTTTTTCATGATATGCATAAACTTTCAGGATATTTGGCTAATCTTAAAGTTTTGCCAAATCCACACAAAATGGTGTGTGAGCTGCTTTTTCTTAGTTTGGTTTTGCTTTTGGAAGAGTTTTCTCTTTCTTTTGTTGTTGGAACTGCAACTTCTGAAAACTTAAGAACTATAATCATGCAGAACTCAAGGTTTTGTCTGGCATCCTTGAGGTATTACGTT
The DNA here is from genome assembly GCA_034783455.1 of Micropsitta finschii. Classification (NCBI taxonomy): domain Eukaryota; kingdom Metazoa; phylum Chordata; class Aves; order Psittaciformes; family Psittacidae; genus Micropsitta; species Micropsitta finschii. The sequence goes on along the minus strand of JAVHNF010011616.1, from coordinate 22,579 downwards.
TCAAGCCACAGTCATCTCTTAAAACTTTGTTAATAATGGGGCTTTCTTGAAATTAATCTTGTATTAACTGTGAGTACACTTCTGTTAGTACTTCCAGCTTTTGCAGAGAATCATAAATACTCTATTTTTTTTTTTCTATTTGATAATGGAAACTTTGGCCTATAATGTAATCTGCAAAGGCTTCTCAGGAAATACAGGTTTTTACTTTCAAATGGTGCAGCAAATTAATTTCTCTTTCTTATTTTATTTTGGGATGACTTGCATCTTCGTAATTAAAGAAAGAGAAAGCCCTGAGACCCAAGACTGTCTATTGTAAGTATAACTCTTCTTCTTTCCAGCCTCCTAGGATAGATATTGTTTGGGGATTTTAATGTTTTTTGCTTTTCTAGTAGTTTGGGTATTTGCATTTGCCAGATTTATATGTCTGTAACTGTTTCTGAACAGCTGAATAAGTTTCTGAATAAGCTGAATGTTCTTCCAAGATTTCTATCTAGTGAACTGCTGAGCAAAGAAATACTTTAGAGCATGAAGCCTTAATTATGTCTTTCCACATCTAAATATTTGTCTAGATGAATAGTCAGTATTTTAGTTTCTTACCTTCCCAGACTAAACCTCTCCCACCTGTCTGTCAGCTTTATGCACTCACTGATAAGTTTCAGGCAGTAAAAGAAGCTAAATCGGCAAGTTAACACATTACTGTTGCAGATACAGCTGTATGAGTGCTGGAGGTGCCTATCTGCACCACAGGAGTGTTCTGCCTCTCTTTATTGTAGTGGACTTGGAGTACCAAAGATCTGTTTAAGGTAAACTCAGTTGTTGAGGTATTCTTCCGCACAGAACCGAGGATGTGAATCCAGACTGTCTTATATCAATGAAAGTAAGAATTTTGGTGAAAGGTTGAAAGTGTGGGGTATGACTAACTCATAGTGGAAATGGAAATCTTGTTGTAAAAGCACTGATGATGATGTACAAGACTTTTAAAGTACAGAAAGCAGGGAACATTGGTAGATATGGGAATACTGATAAAAACCACTGAGAAGATAAAAGCCAAAATGTCAGTCATCACAAGAAATCAGCCTTTCACTTCTGCTTTATCGTCTTAGCCTGTTCTCCTAAGAAACAAGGCTTACATTCTGGCTTTGTCATCTCTTCCCCGGTATCTTTTGACTGCCTCAGCCTTTTTGAATCAAGTTGATCAAGGGTTCCTGAGAACACGTCTGCACAAAGAGTGGTGTCAATCCTCTACTGAGGGAAGCGCTGAGCTCACCACTTACAGGACCCTGAAGAATCAGCAGAAGAGACAGATTTAGAAAAGTATTGGTCACAGTCAGCTTTCTAAGGGGCTTCATTAGCTGCTGTTATCGTTTAGTGTTGACAAGAGAATATCAGTGCCAAGACACAAAATCCAAGTGTGTGAACAGTTATGAGACATTTTGTCTCAGCAGACTTGAGTGTTGTGTGCAGATCTTTCCTTTCTAGAAATTCTCATAATGAAGTGCCTTGACAGAATTTCTGCAGGAGTTAGGAAAATGCATGCATGTCTTGAAAATCCAATGGATTTGAATAGTCCAAAATTGTACTTATATCTCAGCAACAGCAATAGATTTGTTTGGCTTGGGATAGTAATTTTGGTTGAAGACAATTTCTAGAAATTATGTATTTCTTCTCAGAAACTGTCATTAAAAGTAATACTCACCAGCTGAAGAGGTTCTTGCTTCAAGAATATACCACATATAATCTTGTTTTGGAGGGGTGCATGGACAGAAAGTGAGACTTGAATAAGGTGTGCAGCAAGACTAACAAAAAAAGTGGTGGAATACTTGAGTCTGTTGCTAAGACCTACATGTTTAGAAAACAGTACTGCTTAGTGTTCTATGAGCTCAGCATTCCACAGAGAGTTTGAGTTACTAATGTATGCCCATTATAAACACTATATCTGGAAATGTTAGTTTGAAATCTTTCAACTGTGATGTATCTTACAGAGTGAGAAAAATCTAAAGTATCTGATTATTAAAGTGAAGACTCTAGGTAGGAAACTTTGGTAAACAAGTAAAAGCTAGCTTCTGGCGGAGACCCAGCATCACAGGATACTGCTGTGTGTCAGAAGCATTGCAAGATGTGCTTTAATTCAGAAAGTTATGTGCCTCAGTAATCATTTCGAAACAATCAGCATTTTTTACTTCTAATATGAAATGGTCATTTGTACTGTTGTTGTCTCCTTTATTCTACTTCTTCCATATTGAATTCTACTTCACTAAAGATCCAGATGTGGGAGGCCAATTTACAAGCCACTGTTAGGATTTATTTATCCAAAAGAGGCTGAAACTCGGCCTGATGAAGTTTATTAGTATGTCTTAGTTGTGTTCGTCAGGGGTTTTTTTACATGCAAAATGGCTTTTCACCTGAGTAACTTCAAAGATTGCAATTTAGGTTTCATTTTGGGAATTGCACTGCAGAATTACATATTCAATGTATATGCAAAGCTCTCCTATGGATATGTTACCAGTTATACAAATAGTTCTCCCTCCAGAGCCAGCAGATCCAGGAAATTCATTGTACGATTGTACTGTCATTGCGATACAAGAATAAATTTTGAATTTGCTCAGCCTTTGTTTTTTCATTTTAAATAGTTGATGATTTGTAGACTTATCATGAGCAAAAATTGTACTTGATTTGTGGAGTTTAGTGAAGTCTTGTGAATGAGCATGTAAACTATGGATATTCTTAAATTAGGTGCACTATGTGAAGTTTGAGTCTAGTATTATCTCAGGATATAAATTAATGAGATGCTTATATTCCAGTGAAATGTCACAGCCTGTTCACAGAGATGGAGTTCAAAGAGCCAAGAACAAAAAAGTGTGGATGTTGTCCAAGTGAAGAATGATTTTTCTTGGAAATCACTTGGAACAAAACTTGACAAGTATCTGAAATGTACTCTGTCTGAAGAACAATTTGTACTTCAGAGTATGAGGTCTGACACATTCAAAATATTTTACACCAACATCTGTCATTTGTTCTTTGCTGCAGAAAAAGGTCCCTTTGTCAGTAGAGAGAACACCACCAATTCTGCTATCACTTGTAAACTGAAATTAAAGCAGACAAATCATTTTGATTCTGAGTGCTTTCAAATGGGATGTGCCATGTACAGTATCTTTTCTGAACTCATCCAAAGTAACTGTTCATAATCCAGAAATGATGAGCGTGAATAACCTAACTATTTGACTGTACAATATTGTTAGCTTTGAAGTCAGTTAAGTCAGGAGATGCATCTCTTTCCAGATGATTGTGTTTGGAGGAGTACCACTTTCTGTAAGAAAGACATCTGGATACCATGTGAGTTTCCATACGCCAAAACTATCAATAGTTATTTTTGTGGTAGTGACAGAATTGAATATGCCTGCTGTCCAGCAATTCAGAGGAGAACAACTTAGTGGAAGATGTAGGAAGAGAAGATGCTGAATTTCTAAGATTTTACTAAGAGTTAAAGCTCAGTTAAACGTATAATTTTGTCATTTTTTTTTTTTGTACAGTGATATAATTGGACAGATAGAAGACTTTTTTCAGCTCTTTCTGAGGCAGTTGCACGTATGTGTTCAGGATTAAGGAGTGGAAGAGACTCAACATTGCTGCTTTTTCCTGGGACTGTTTGGCAAAGGAGGCAGAAGTTTCAAAAACTTGCTTTGTGCAAGAGGCATTAAATGATGGGGGAATGCCAATGTAGATGTTAGGCATATGTTCCCTGGGCAACAGCAAAATCCAGAGATTTACTGCTAAAGCAAGACAACTCAGGTAGGAGGCATAAGGTAGAGTATGAGCCCTGCTAAAGCCATTTATGAGCTGCCTAGCTTTATTGATGAAGTTAATTTGGCATAAGGAAGAGTGGCTGGTTTAATGGAAATTTTTTCTACAGCATGTGGAATTTTTATTGCATTACAGGAAGATGCAGAGCTAGCTTGCAGTACTTAAATAATATACACACAAAGTGTAATAAGGGATGTTGCAGGTGTTTAATTGCTGGATCTAGCAACTTGCATCTACATTCTTCAACTTAAAACCTTCAAGTAGTGTGATGAGTAAAGAAAGCATTATAGTAATTCTGTAAAGCTTGGAGTCAAGGAGTAGAATTGGATCTGAAGATAAGCTGAATTTATTTAACAGCACTGACTACAACTTCTCCCTCCAGTGAAAGCACATCTGTTGTGTGCTCTGCCTTGGATTCACCAAAGGCAAGCTGCATATCAGCTTTATGATAAATATTTTAACATGTCTCTCCATGCTCAGCATCTGTCAAGCAATGATTAATATGCGTAATGTCTAGGACTACTGCTACATTTTTCAAAGAAAAGAAACCTGGAAGTTCTTTTCTGAGTTACAGACTAGAAAAGAGGAATTTCATCCTAATGTTTAGTTTGTGCCTCCTAAGCAACTGTTTCTGGATATACTTGTTATACAGTTGTCACATTCTCAAAGGGTTTGACTAATCTTTGTAGCTGCTGTTCAGGTATCTATAGTATTAGATCTTTTAGCCGTGCTTTACCAAACTAAACAAGTTCAGCTCCCAAACCTTTTTTCCTAAGTTATTTGCCTTGGATAGTTTGCGTTTGTGGTCCTTATGCTGTGTCCTCTGGTTTCTTCACATCCCACTTGAACTAGAGAAGGAGCTTCACCAGTCCCAAATAATGGAGGATTAGCTATTCTGATGTATACTGACTTTGCAGTATCAATATAGGGTTTATGGGGTACTGTACAGTATCAATGTAGTCTAGTTTATGGGAGACGTGCCTTTGGCCAATATTCAGCTTGTCGTTGATCATAATTCTGAGGTTCTTTTTGACGGTGCAGCTGCTCAGTCAGGCAGATTCCAGCCTGTGCTCATAAGTGTGGTTATTTCAGTTGTGGAACTCTGTGCTTCTTACTATGTTTCTTAAAGTTTCTTTAATCCTTAACGTTCCCTACTCAACTGAACTCTTACATTGGTTGTATCCCCTAAATTTCTACTGTTTGAATTTACCAAAGGTGCTCTATGCATCTTCAAGCAGGTTACTGATGATGGTGATGTTTATTGTTCTGGGCCCTGGAATCAGTCTTTGGGGTACTCTCCTGTTTACTGAACACCAAGAGGCTGGGCTATTGATTGTCAGCGTATGAGTGTAGCAGTACAGCTGATTTTTCAGCTCATGGGTCACTCTGATGGGCTTTAAGGGAAAATGCTGTTGTATTTCAGTTTTGAGATGCTTTAGAAATATCTCGCATTATTAATTGCATTATTAATAGCATTTCAAAGCCATGTGGCTAGTAAACATGAATTAAATGTTAGCCTTGAAACCTACTGTTGCTGAAAAGAGTGTCTTCAAGGTCACAGATGCTTGGTTAAACTTTTTCAGGCAGCAATGATAATATTTGCTAAATGCTTTTTAAGTTTGGTTTTTTGTGGGTTTTTTTTGTTTGGGTTTTTGTTTGTTTGTTTGTTTTTAAGATTGAAAATACCTTAAACCGCCAAACTTCTACTTTTGTTAATGGTAGCAGCTACAACTTGATTTTTAGCTTTACCATATTTGTACATCCCAACCATATTAAGGCAGACTGCATTGTGAACTGCTTCTGTTATAATTCTCTGCAAATTGAATTTGCTCCTGGAAGTAAACAGAAAACAAAGGGCTAAAAATCTTACTTCACAGGTACTTCTTCATGTCATTTAGTATTTGGCCATGTTATCAGTCTGCAGGTGCTGGACCTGGAATCTAACTTGGTCTTCAGGCACTAACTGAACAACTTTGGAATTAAATAATTTTTGAACTTGCAGAGTAACTGGAGATCTTTTGTTCTCGCCACCAGGGACTTTGGAGCTTTTTACTGAAAAAGATGGATAATTTATTATAAGAACTCCAGTTTCCATGACTATGGAAAATGTCTTCATTTCAAAAATAGGAATTACATGGGCAAATATGTGGTTAAAGATTCACTTTCTAGTAAACGAGTAATGGTGCGTCATCTTGTTTTAATACTGAATGCTGCAATTTAACAAAATACTGACGTCACTAAAACACACTTGTGGTTTGACTGCGTCTGTGGATTTGAGGGAAGAGAGGAGCAAGGGAAAGGTGTTCTGAAGCAATGGAGTGGAAGTACCTTTACAAAAGCATATCTAAAAATTCACTCTGAAGCTCTGAGTGATTAAGAATGTATACAGAACCCTAAAGAAGATACATTTTAGTGACTTTTGAATTGTCTGTGTGTCTGTGTGGGGGGTTCTAAATGCTTAGACCAGAAGTTTTCTGTCAGGTGACTGTGACAGATCAACTGTCATGGACAATACCAAATAGTTTAAATAATATAACCAAGTAGTATGAAAAGTACTTAAAAATAAAAATAAATATTGAATATTCTGTGCTTCTGTGATATTCATCTATTTGGTATATTGTGTTGGTGGGGAAGAGAAGTGGAATTGAAGACTCTTTCTTACCTAGAGCAATAAAGTTACAGATGAAAAGTGTACCAAGATGGAATATTGCTACCAGTGAGCCTATATTAAACTCTAAAATGAAGATAACAGTTCAATTCTCTAACTTGTTTCGATGATCTACAAGGTATTTAATAAAAGCAGTAGTAGTAGTAGAAGTAGTCTGACTGTCAAACTATTGTCCTAGGTCCTTCTGCTCCAGTCTGAACTTCAAAGAAGTATGAAACACAGAGACCAGTTAAATGAATGTAAATAAGCTAATGTCCTTTTTTCAAGTGTAACTTTGAAACCAGTGGGTTTTGTTTTAAAGATGACCAAAGCAGGTGTCCGACTGTGGTTTTGGAAGAAGCAATCCTAGTTACCAGACATTTGGACCATTGATTTTCTTCTGTGCATTGGTTAATCTATGTGAGAAAAGATCTTAAGAGAATATGAAGTTACAAGTATTTTCACAGAATGACTTTCAGATTTGAGACACAGATTCTGTCTTCCTGATTATCTGATAACATCTAGTATCAATGAATCTAGCTGTTTGTTTTGGCTTTATTGTATTTGTTTTGTTTTGGCTGGTGAAGTTTTCCAACAAAATTTTGTAGTATGCGTGTGTGTACACATACAATACAGTGGAAGTTTTACAAATTGAAAGTGTACAAACCAAGAACAGTATGGGCTGTTTCTTATCAGGATGATGCTAAGACAATATTTACTTTTATGTTAGGAAGCAGGAAGAATATGGCCATTACCTTGTGGAAACCTTAAATGTTTTCTGTGTGGATCTTTCTATATTAAGCCCAAATGACTGCATGCCTTTCACTGTCAGCTTGCAAAGAGCCAGCTCACACCGAGAGCTACTGCACGGGCACACAAATGCATGAGAACTGCATAATACATTTAAGTATTGGTAAAAAACCCTGTCTATGGAAATTGATTATGTGGTACCACCTTGTTACATGTCAACTCTGTTGCACTATGCTACTGCTGTGTCACCTTAGACAAAAATAAAACCCAAAACAATGGAGAATACAGTCTTGTTAAAAAGCTGAGTTCTGGTGGGAATGGGACACACTGTTGCTGTGGCAGGAGATATTTTCTACCACACTAAAATTGCAAGAGGTTTTTCATTGAAATTAATGCTGGAACTTTGTGATTATTTTTTTGTTTGTTTGTTTCGGTTTTTTGACTTAATGGCAGCACAAGCATGTTCCTAATGGAATGAATATTTAAGAACAAGCATGGAATTTCCTATCCTTCTGAAGTCTGTGGGTTTGGGGGGTTTTGTTTTGGGTTTTTTTTTTTTTGGCATCCTAGGGAAAAAGACTATGATAACTGATCAGTGCTTGTGGTATTTCTACTTGTTTGCTCTGATTTGAGGAAACTAGCACTGTTTATGACACTTATGAAATTCATCAGCCAGTTAAAGTACAGCTGGATGTAATTAGAAACATGGATTATATTTCTGCACATTTCTTTTTCAGATTTAAAATATGTGTTTTAACACTTTGGCATGCTCTTTTGTAATGGCTAACACTTGAATATGCTTATGCCTCTTTGAGATTGTTTTGCGGATACATTGAGCTGAACTCCTCTGCTCCAAGTTCACCAGGAATACTTTAGAAATGTTTTAGGCAGTGCAACACCAAACTATTAAAACTCGGTGAGGAACAAGATACAGCCATGATGGAAACACTGCTAGTTCAGGATCAGGAACATACTAACTGTGGTTGTGCAGCTTCTGGGGTGGTCTGCCCAGAGTAAAAGAGGCATTTGCTATATTTGTGTGTATACACATATATATATATAAAATATATAAAAAATACATGTACATACATATATATATATATATATATCTAAAAGATTGTGTTCTTTATTAGACTTAAGGCAATATGGTTCCTGAACTTCAGACTCCAAATAAGCAGCCTTAATATCAGGGTTTTAGGGGAAGAAGGAGCTTGGTGCATTGTGGTGCCTTTTTTTTAATTTTTTATTTTATTTATTTTTTTTTTATGGGAACTGACAAGGTCTGAGACCTTCTCTGAATGAGAACGTGGCATCTTTCCTCAGTAAATTAGATTTTTAGAAGGTCTATTTTGTTTAT
>JAVHNF010011615.1:6630-17724 GCA_034783455.1 Micropsitta finschii | reverse complement strand
GAATTAAAATCAGGGGTTTATTCAGGAACAGCTGAGCCCAATGCTTCAAGCCTGGCTGTGCTTCAGGTCTTGTTTCTCAGCTGAGAGTCCCCAGGCTCTCCATGAGCTGCCTGCACCATGGTGGGTGCTGCTGGGCTCAGCAGAAGTTGCCTCCTCCACAGGCCCCTGTTCATTTCATGTGCTCCTGACACAGCAGAAGGTACCTTGTGCAGATCTGCCCTCCCGTTCAGTCCCAAACAAGAGGCAAGTCATCCAGTGTCAATCCTTTCTCTGTCAGGACCCAGGAGGAATTAAGCCACCTCTGTTGCCACAGAGGTTCAGCGGTGCTCATCGTCTCCTACAACAAGCACAAGCACTTGCCTCTGAGATAACCAACCATCCTGTGGAGCAAAGGAGCTCACTCCAGCTTGGATGCCACAGTTCACCTTCCTCCTGTCTTCATACAGTACCCATCGGCTGGGCAGGAAGGACTGTGCTTTGAACCAGCAGCCTCCAAGCTGAGAGGGAGCTTGGCATGGCTTGTGCAGACAGTCGGACACGTACACATGCAGAGTCAACCGCTGGCATACCTGGTTGCTGGTCTGTACCTCCCTTTTGTGGTAGGATACAACTGCCTCAGGATTTCCTCACTGGGCCAGACAAGATAAACACAAGAGCAGAAGTAATTGGCTTCTCCATTGGAGAAAAGAAATCAGAGCTCTTGCATAGGACTAAACAAAATTTCACCCAAAGAGAACAGCTGAGCATCTTCCCCTAGCAATGGGAGCAAAACTGTACAGAGTTCATGGCTATCATCTCTGAAGACTCTGAAAACAGCAACACCTGACATTAATCACAAGGTAAATCAGTGATTGCAGTTTCACAACGGAAATCATCATTTGTGGGCTTGGAAGCAGAAATCACTGAGGTTAATACCCTGCTCATCCATGAGCATTAAAGCACGATCGATCCCAGGTGTTCTGGGAACACCACACATGCTAATACTCCAGTACACTGGTTCTCTGCCACGTCCACAAACTGGAAGTGTAGGTGCTCGATTCCTGGGGAAATATTTGGCATTAGAAGCAAGTTATGCTCCAAAGAACAAGTGCAAATGCAAAAGGAAGGAGAAAGCTACTTCTACCAATTGTGCAATTACCTCCAGTCCCATTAATAAAGACACAAGGCTCAAACTACAACAGCTAAAATACACCAGAAAAGGACAGCTTTTAAGTGACACCTTAGTTTTCTTGAATACTTTATGGGCTGTATCAGCTGGAAAGGGATTTTTAATCTTAGCTTATGTCATCTGATTCTCAGAGAAGTCTGAAGCTTGCTGTGACCTTTGTTACACTCCATATTTCAGCCAGGAATGGAACATAAACCAAAACCACCCCCAAAAATCTCCATTGCCCTGAAAACTGATCTGAAATAGAAACACTGAAAGGTTCTTTACCATTCATTTTCAGGTTGCAGCTGGAAATGATTGGCACTAGGTTATCACTTCTGAAGGGTCAATACTGGCTTGGGTACCCCCGTTCTCCCAAGGACCCAGTTGGTCCAGAAGAACTCTAGGAATAAAAACAAGTGGGCTTAGGTGTGGACTAATGAACAGAGGGGACACAACCTACACAGCAGACACCATAAGACAACAAAGCTGTTCAGAAGCAGGACCAGCATCTTGAGCCAACTGCCAGGCCACGTTCACTGGACGTGAAGAGCCTCTCAGGATCGCTGGGTCTGCATCTCCCTGATGTTTGTTCTTGCATAAAGCAGCAACAGTAATACTAGAGGATAAAACTGCTGAAATTTCAAGTCTGTAACACTTCCTCTTCTAGTGCATCAACATTACGGTTTGCCAAATCCCTCAGAAAACGCTGCCTTTAAGACCATAACCACAACAGAAAGGTTTGGGGAGCCCGAAAGCGCTACTGCAGGTCAATTCAATCCAGTTTGTGAATCCAGGCACAGCCCCTCCTCAACACTGACAACAAACACGAGGCTTTGATTTCCAAAACTGATCAGAATTTTCCTCTCCTGCTGGCCTCTGTCTTTGGTAATCTCAGAGGGATGCTGGAGCAAAGGATGTTTTATGCAACTCAACCCAGAAATGAGAATGTTTGAAAAAGGGTAGTGTTTCCAGCCAGAGCCCACATTCAACTTCTTATGTGCTGGAAGTGACCTGGACCTGGTAAATCCTGCTATGTCCTGGTTTATGGAGACTCATGTTTACAGGTCAGAGGAATCTGGAATTCCCTACAGACGAACTGGAATATTGCACTTGGCAGACTGCCACCAGCTAACACATGTTCAATAACCAAGAACTGCCTACCGGGAATAGCAGTCACTTCCCAGATGCAGGGCTTCATTCCACCAGCACTGAGTCCTCTCTTTCATCATCCACCGCTTCATCTGCCCACAGGGACCCAGGTGAGGAGCCAGCAGCAGCACAGTTTTGTTTGAGAGGCTCCACTCCTGGTATCCCAGAGTGAACCAGAAGGGTGAGGCAGCTACAGCAGAGGACTCGGTTCTGCAGAATTCTAGGAAGAAGTTTGCTTAGGAAAGCATTAGTTTCAGGTTGAGGTTTCCAAGTAACTCAGAGGCTCATTAAAAAGAAGAAAATCCAACAACAGAAAATACCAAACAAGTAAAGGTGAGTTCTCAGCTGCAGGAGAGCAGGTACGAGGTGAGGGAAGGCTAGCATTGCTCTTTCTACACGTGTTGTACTTTTCCCCAGCAAGGGCTGTGGGGATTAAGCTACTACCTTTCAACATTAGAGCCGTGCTGTAATTTACGGAGAAGGATCTGCATCAGGTCAAAGGTTGTGAAGCTTATTCCCACTGCAATTGGACCTTTGACCCAGTTCATGCTGAGTCCTTTGTACAAGCCACGGATTAGTCCCTCTTCTCTTATAATCTCCTGCATGGTGAGAAGGATGGAACTGTACGTGTGTCCCATGACCCCCGCCGTCTGCATCCGCCGGCGAACCACGTCCAGGGGGTAAGATGCTGACTGGCCAATCAAACCTGCACAGGCTCCAAACAAGAGGCGCTCCGGGGGGGATGGCTGCAACTTCCCACTGTGATCTGGGGAAGAGAAAGGAGAGGGTTTAGAGAGCTTCTTAGAAGAAAACACATGGTTAGGGTCAAGTGGGTGGAGAGCCAAAGAGAGGACTGAGTGCCAGAGCTCCTGGGACTGGTTGTCAGCTGACTTGGTATGGAACCAAGTCCTTCTGCACCCAGGACTTGCACCCTCTTGTTCCTGTGCAGAACGGATACTGCTTTTCTGCAGCTTGCCTTCTTCATAGTCTGGAACTGGAAAGATGGAAGCACAAGGCTCCACAAGCACAGCTGCTCTGAGCAACCTGATCTAGTTGAAGATGTCCCTGCTCGTTGCAGGGAGGCTGGACTAGATGACCTCTGAAGATCCCTTCCAATCCGAACTATGCTATGATTCTAGAACTTTGCAATAGGCTTCAAGGCCAGGAAAACGCTTTGTACCACAGAATTCAAACATCTTAAATTGGCCAAAAGCCTACAGCATTTCATTTGAAAGCAGAGCAAGTTGCCTTTACCTGCATGCAGTTTCTTCAGTGTCTCGTAGGTGAAGAAGCTAAGCCCAGCATATGGAATCACGCCAATGATGGTTGGTGTAAATCCCCTGTACAATGTCTTCAATCCTTCTTCTCGGGATATTCGGATGAAGACATGAACAATATTGCTGTACCTAGCACGTGGACACAGGAAAAGCAGATCTGCGCTGGTTAGTGACTGCACACAGCAGGAATATTTCCAACAGGACTTTCTGAAGGATCAACAATTAATTAATTCTGGGCTCTGAGCTCATCCAACAGCTCAGAAGGGATTTCAGAAGCCTGTCTGCAAGTGGAGAAGCCTGCCACCAGCTCTCCCATTGCCCTATCACAACATGCTGTCTTATCTGTTGGAGCTCTTCCAGAGGTACCGTGCCAGTTGGCCTCCTAAAGAACAACCCCCCCCCAGTCCCCCAGGTTTTACTTGTGAGGTCTTTTAGTATCGATCTCCTTCAAGTCCCCGGACTAACCAGGGCTCTGGTCATTTAATCAGTGCTCAGACCCCAGCAGTAAGAGGTTTATTACACCAAAGGCTCTGAGCAAGAAGTGACCCAGAAAATGGGAATAAAGTCATCTGACCTTAAAAGAAAGTGCTGCAATTGTTCGTGGTGCTTGTAACTTGCTTTCATTAGGCACTTACATCTCCTTCGGCGTGACAGCCATTCGAGCACGGACCATATCCAAAGGGTAGGTTAACATGGCAGCCGTTGTGCCTGCCAGAGAGCCAGCAATGAATCGAGGAAAGGGTGCCAGCGCTCTAAAGTAAGGTGAGAGAAGAGACCAAACAGATCACCTGGAGATGGAAACACTACGTGGCTTCTGAGCAGGGCTCTACTCTACCTGCTACCGAATCCCTTCCCTGCCTGTTCACTGAAGAGAGCTGGGTGGGTTGGGGATGAAGCAGCTGTGGTTTGCCACAGACAGCAAGACAGAGGCTTAGAGAATATCTCTGTTGAGAACAAAAAGCCTGACTTGAGGTGTCTCAGACATTACATGCCCAAAAGCAAGAGATTCAGGCCACGCACATGGCTCAGCAGCGCAAGGCTGAATTCTTGTTGCTTCTCCTGCAAAGAAAAGCTCTTTTTGTTTTGCCTGCCCACTCTCAGCACAGGGAAGTGCTAACTCAATGTCTAGGCCACTTCTTGCTCACGCCTCTAGAAGATGGGGTCTTCTTCTCACAAAGATCTCCCCTGTGCAAGACTAGAAGCCCAGCCCTTTGCTCAGACCCCTCGCACACACCCTGTTCTGCAAAGCCAAGATGAGGGGGGCCAGCATAACTCTGTCTAAACAGAGCTTTCAACTGAGCAATGTGCTCCCTCCCTCCCTTCCTCCAGTCTGTGGTCCCACAGACTGCTCCATCCTCCTCAGCCAGGATCAAAGCCATGCGGCATCTTACTTTCCCTGGAAGCCGTAGTAACTCCCCAGGAGCTGCTTGTACTCTTCGTGTGCACAGAACTGAATGGCAGCATAAGGGATCACACGGACCATAGTGGCTGAGTTCCCCCTCCAGAGACTCCAGAGGCCTTCGTTGAGGTAGGTGCGATAAATCAGCCTGTAGGCTTCCTGCAGGCAATGGATTGAAGGTCAGACAAGGGGGATCATGATAAGGAGGAGTCCAAACAATAGTGGAAGAAAAGGTGACCCTATAGCTTAACCTCTCCAAATCCTCCTCCCCACCCCAACCACGGTAAGCTGGTATCAGCTGTTTGTGTTTGCAACTAAAACGTCTTCTCTGGGGAGACTGCATCAGATACATCAAAGCAAAAATGAACCAGTCACAAAGACGAGAGGTTTAGGTTCAAGATGTCTTCATTTTCTCTCCACAGGCAAGGCACAGAGCTGGAGTGCTGCTTGTGCAAACCTTTTCTCAACCCAAATTAATCTTCTTAGTAAAAGACAGAACCATTTGGATTACACGTACGAGCACAGCACACATGGGACAGCCGGAACGTGCATGCCATGAAACATTCAGCAAGCCTTGAGAGCCATCAGCTCCTGAATTCAAAGTCCCTCCACACTTGGCAACAACTCCAGTGGGGGCTGGGAGAAAGAGAGCAGCCACGAGAGCAGAAGGGCTGACAAAACAAAGGCACAGAACATGGAGCATGAAGGAGGAACCAGGGCCCCTCTGTGCGAGGCACTGGACAAAACACGAGCGTAAGAGAACACTGGCCTCAGGACTACTACAAATATTGTTTCCAGTTTTTCCCTTTGCTCTTTCACTGTGAGTGCTGCTAATAAGACCCAAGCAAGAAAGGGAAACAAATACAAACAAAAGCTGCTGTTAGGGCTACTGCTACCATTACTCAAACACTTCAGGTCAACAGGAGACAGACACATCACCTCACCTTGGCAGAAAATCTTTTTGAAGACACTAAAAAGAAAAAAATGAGCATTAGGTCTTGTAATACATTTAGATGGATCAAATAAACCATACAGGAGTTTTATCTAAGGGATAAAAATAGAAGCAAAAGAATTAATGCAAGAGGAAACAGAGATTCTTTATAATAAACAATGACTTTCCACTGGTAAGCACTCCCCACTTCTCTTTAGCACATCCACACATTTTTCCACCTACTGTTATGACAATGCTCAGTTTGTGCCACACTTCAAGCACTAGAAATAAATGAATACATCAAAAAATTAACACATAGAAATCAGAGCAGCATTGACCATTTCTTTTAGTTGAGCATTCCCATGCCCTGGTTCCAGACTAATGCCAGAATCCAGCAAAGAACTGGTCTGTTTAGGGAGGCTCCACGCAGAAATGGTTTCATCCCAGCGAAACTCAACACTGGGGTTCTTTTCTTGCCTTCATTCAAACTGACAGCGTCTCTTTAGCCATGGAACACACCAGGCATTTGGAAGCAGGATTTCTTTGGCATCCAGCAGCTCTGTTTTGTGACACTCCTCCCACAGGAAGGAAGCCCAGGCTAAAACACGAGCAGCAGCACCAATGAAACATGGTTCCAATTAAGTGTCTGTTGCAGTTGCTTTCAAACTCATTTGAGACTTGTAACCTCTCAAGTGTATCAAGCATCTCATGCGAATATGTTTTCACCACACTGCTCCTTTCTGCAATTCAATGTTTTTAATAACACCACCTCAAGAACCAATCGCAACTGGCCCCACAGTGGAACAGAGCTGTTTTCCCTCTCCCACAGGGGAATTCTTCAGTCTCTAGTTCAAGGGACAACCTTCCTGCACTCACATGGCCCAAGATGCTTTCCCTCTTCACAGGCAGGGAAGAGGCCCCAGAAAAAAATCCTTTAGGAAAGCAAGAAACTAAGAAACCCATGAGATACTAAGGAATTGGTCAGGGCACATTTTAATCTTCATCTCTGCAGTGAGGTTAATGGGCCAAACCAAACAGGTCTTTCTATAAATGCAGGCCCTGTGCAAATTAAAGGTGATTTATATGGACAGCTGTTGACTCACCCCAGTTCTGCAGTTTCCATCTCACCTCTGATCCATTTCCAACCTCAGATGAACTACAGTGTTTGTTCTGATGAGGAAGCACAGCACGTACTCGCTGCTGCCCAAGCATCTGGTCACAGATGCAATCCCAGCCTTCAGCCAGCCCAGGCTTTAGCTCACTACAGCTTCAACTCCCTGATCTCTATCCCTGCTATTCCAAACCTCAGCCCCTGCTACGTGGAGGATGAAAACCACGTCAAATGAAAGTCAATTCAAAATTAAATGTCATGCAGGGATTAGATTAAAACCTACCCAATTCATTTAATCTGGGATGTCAACCAGATTTAAAATTCTTGGCTTCGCCAAGTGTCTACTGTATTAACAGTCTGCACTCTTCCCTTTGGGACAGTTAGCGTGGCTGACAGATCCTGCACTGCCACAGGGAACTGAACAGAGCCCATGATGGGGCTGAATGCCAAATCCCACCAAACACATGAGAATTTTCTATTCCAATTAGATGCAGTTCATTTGCAGTGACACACTTTGCAGGTTCCAGAAAGGGCTTTGTAACACAAAGCCAGGTATGCCAGCTTGAATGCCTGTGCAGTGCTTTTCCTCATTAACTTCACCTCTAACCAAAAACAAATCAGCTGCAATCCAATGCATCTCTTAGTAGAAAAGCCTGCATACATTTGAGCAGGCAGAGCCTGGCATTCAGCCTTCAGCCAGAAACTCAAACAGCTCAATTACCTCCCTCCAGTGTCACCACATCTCCTTTTACAGCTCCTGGCTCCTCCCCACCTTATTTCTCCAATCTGAACAGACACAGACACCCAGAGCGTTACCAATCACCCCTCAAGCACTGACTTTACACTGTCTATAAACTCTGTGCTCCAAAAGCCTCCCTGATGTAGGAGAACACGAGGCCAGCCAACATCCATGAGCCGCTGGCACCATCACTAAGCAGTAACGCATGCATCTGTGTTACAGTGAAAGAGCAAAACTCCTGCTGACTACCATGAGACTTGGATTCAGTAGGATAGGCCAGACGCAGAGCTGACCGACACCTGTAATAATCCTACCAAGAACCAAGCAGTAGCTTTTTAGACTCAATTTACTGTGGTAATGTTGCTATTGTGTCAGCATCCTGCCAGGTCTCTGCAGCCTGAAGGAGGGCGAAGCACCAGGGAATAGGCTGAGCGGGTCAGAGGAGCACTTTTGAATTGTTCCAACAATAAAGGAAGAGCATCAAGGACTCACCTTGAAACATGATTTTTGTCCTGTCCAGTGGAGCTACTGCAGTTTTAGCAACAGCACCAGCCAATGCACCAGACATCAGGGAGTTGAGCACTTTCTTTTTCTCCCGGGTTTCCTGGAACAAAGCATTGTTCAGTGTGACACAGTCAAACCTGAGCAAAAGCTGTGAGATTTTAACTTTAGCTGCAGCATTTAACCCCCTCTCAAAGGCTTGGGTCCAAATTCTCTTCAAAACTTCAAGCACGGTAAAGTCCTGCTCAGCTCATGAAGCACAAAGGTTGGACCAGTTTGCTGAGATGGAATGTTCCAAGGGCTGTCACCTCTCACTTGTACTGCTGTTGTACAGCTGAAGCCAGGACATCCCTGTGGAGATCTCCAAAAGCTAAGCTGCTACCTCCTCATGATTTAGGCATGGAAAGAAGGAAAGCATCTTCCCAACCCTTCCACTAACACACAAGCCCTACTTCCACATTGCTCTCAAGATCCTCAGAATAAACCAAGACAGGTTTCCTACTATGATAAATGGAATGGCAGTGGTTTGTTATTGACATTCCTGCCACAGCTCATACTTATAAAGCTGCTATCTTCTCCTAACACATGGGCAGAAAACAAGTAAATGACTTGAAACCTAACACCATGAAGGTTACAGACTGTAAGACAAGTTGAGACAAGGCTTAAGAATGTGAACTTGTGATGTGTCGTGTGCTTGGGTGGGGGAGTCCACATTTTTCTTTCTTCAGAATGTTTCACAACTAGAAAGTTAATGTTTATTACCAAAAGACGTGGGTCACTTCAATTCGCCCTTCCAATCTCGGCCTGTCTGGTGCTAAACACAAGGGCAGCCATGCATGGGTGAACTTCAGCTTGAGTTTTAGTCTAAATCAGACCAAGGTTCAGCGTCACCTTCTCTCCCAGTGTTTCTAGCAAGAGTCTAGCAGGAGCAGGGAAAGCCACGCTTATGCCTCCCTTCCCAGCTCTGCCACTAAAGACGTAACAAGACATAACCTTGACCCATGAACACAGCCCTGCCTGCCTGCCAGCTCTTCCCAGAGGGCTGGAATTGCTTGGCTATGCTCAGAGAGAGCAAAAGTCATACTGTCGGTGGCTTGCATGTACACTGCCACTCTTTCAGGACTCAAATCCCATTGAGATCTCCCCTTCAGACCACAGCCACGCAGCTCTTCTCGCACACCCAACAACCTCCTGCCCTTACCTCTGGTAGCAGATGGGTTGATGGAACCGGCTCCACATCCTGCCGCTGGAAATCCACTCGGCCTTCTCTCACACCATTACCCATACCAGTTGCACTTACAAGTGGGCAGAAGAGCTACGGCTCCTACATTGAAAACAAGAACGGAGTTAGTGTCAAAATAGGAAATAAAATGCTTGTACAGGAAGGAGGAGGCACCTACTTCCAGAGCCATTTTCAGCAGGAGAAGCCCTCTCCCAAGCTCCCAGATGAAGAGCATTTCCAGAATTCTAGTGCCATCTCCTTCCTTTTTAAGGTGCAAGTTTATGTGTGGGGGGGGTACTTTGATGCTATATAAGAACTCTTTTCAGAGAAGAATCAGATCCAGCCCTGTCCTTCTCCACAGTGAGGCTTTTGGCTGCTGCTCAGGCTCACTGCTGAACATCTAGATACTGGAGAAGTCAGGCAGAAACTTAAAACCCAGCCTTGGGAAATGGAAAGAGCAGTGAGAGCAGCAGGTCCCGAGAGCCTGCCAGGAGCAACCGGAGCTTATTCTAGGGAAGAGGTCAATCCAATGCCTCACACGTGCCATAGGGGCTATTTTGATGACGCCAGTGATTTGACTGAGAGCAGCACATCAGTGGTTCAGAAGTGCCTTTCCCCACAGCTGCACTGCACACGTGCTCGTAGGTGGTGAACCAGGGCAGTCTGCAGAGATATCTCTTGCCGTGATACCTGTTCCCACTTGCCTCGTGAAAGGCAACACCAGCCTAACCTCGGCTGCAGAGGATACATGCAGAGATAATGCTGTAGAGGCAATCAGCCACTTCAGTGTCTGACTCCCCAGTAGCCCTGCTTTCCGTGATGCAATTCTGCATCCTTAAATGACAGAAATGAAGAGATGAAGTTCAACTGGAGCTGGCACAGAAAGGTGCCCTCTCCGTATCCTCAATCTACTCACAACTGGGGTGTGTTAACTCCAAAGAGCAGTTTTCCAAGCAACAAGCCTGCTCACACAGCCGCGTTTCCCTTTGCTCAGTATCCTTTCAAGGAACGCAGTGTTAGGAAACTCCCAAACTGGTCCCCAGTTCTGCCACAGCCTTCTCCTGTCTTCCTGTTATCTCACCCTCCTCGGATGCCTGGGAAACCACAGGCACAACGGCTTGCTTACCTGGAAGGACTGTTTTCAGACTGGTTTTTCCCCTTTAACAGTCTCTAGCTATTATATGCTTGTCAGCACCTTTCATTCTTGCTGACCTATTTTTCCCCCCCGACATCAGTGCCAGACTTCACTCCCAAACCCCTGTGGCTGCAGCAGAGATACTGAGGCAGAGCCTGAGCAGCTGTGTCTGTATTCGTGCATGACCAATTTGTGATGGGGAAGCTATGCATGACCAGTGTGTGCTCAATTCAAAGCAGGACAAACACACCTGGGCATCTGTAATGCCGGACCTCACTGGCTGGAGCTTTGGGAAGATGCATGTCAATGTGATTGCAGCTCCTGAGGGTGGTTTTGAAAAAGGGAGATACCAAGATGTTGCTCAGAGAGTAATAACTCAAGGTTTTAATCATGGAATGGATCAGGCTGAAGGGACCTTAAAGCTCCTCCAGCTCCAACCCCTGCCACGGGCAGGGACCCCTTCCACTGGAGCAGCTTGCT
>JAVHNF010011614.1:3458-15918 GCA_034783455.1 Micropsitta finschii | reverse complement strand
TCCCTACAGCGAAACGAGCTGTATTGCAGCTGGTCTCAGAACCAGTATTCAGCGCAGTATTTAAGCTATGACAGCCATAAGAGCTCTGCAAGAGCAGTGTTTATACTCACGTTGCAGGACAGCCCAGTTCTGCCAGATTTGTCAGAGAAATAGCTCAAGGAAAAATATCCTTGTCATGCTGCCAGTGCCAGTGCTAAACTAGGTTAATTGTCAGAGAGATGCGAGGTCAGCCAAACTTGCAGCATACAGACTGTGTGGCTTAATGTTTGATGAGAAATGAGTCTGTTGCTTGTGAGTAACCACCGACCTCCTGCAGCTCCCATCACCTCACTCTTTCCCCTTACCCCACCAGCTCCCTGGTGCTTTGCCCTCTCTGGTTCTCATTCCATAGCAAATCGCCCACTGCGAAGCAGCCTCTGAGTAGGATAAGGTTTGCCCCCTCTGTGCTCCTGTTAAGCAGCAAGTCAGCACACTACTTTTGAGCAGCCTACACAAAAATCAGGCATAATGGAGACATAATTCATTCATGAAAAAAAACACTTCTGCCAACCATAACTGCTGTAATGCCTTTCCAGCTTGGCAGGGTTTCACTTTTTTGTCTGGCTTGGGTTTTGCTTTTGGCAAAAAAATGTATTTGTTGGTATTGACACTGGCCAATGTCAGCTTTATCCAAAGGTGTGAGAAAGCTCCAGCCATTAGAAAACATTCCATCAGAGTGAAAGGTCTAATTCAGATCTCAAGTATGTGGTAGGTAGGTGTGAATGGAGTAAAGGTGACTTCAATGCATGCACGGGAGGAAGGAAGCAGGATCTGCATATGTGACAGAACACAATTAGTCCTTGGTCAAAGAGTGACCAGATCCAGCACAGTCACAGTCAACAGAAATTAGTACTTTATGCTACACCTCCTGTGCTAGCAGCATAATCGGTATCAGACATTCCTTGATACAATACCTAACATATTTAGAAAAATCAATTTGGACACCTCAACAGCATACGTTTACAGCCCTCCTGTATTTTTGAGTGCAAATGCAGTATATTTACAGTTCACCTACATGGGCTTCTGCCTGGGGGCTTTCAGACCATACTCATACTAAAATTCCAAGCTCTACTGTGCAACTCAAAAGGCTGGAAATATAAAACAAGAAGAATGACAGAGGCAGGGTCAAACATGAGAAACAAGGGGAATAAACAAAGTTAAGGACCAGAAAAGGTATGAATCAGAGGACAGGAGTGGAAGAGCAAGCAAGAGGGCTGGTGGAGTGGGGTCTGGCCCAAGGCAGTGAGAGCGCAGGCTGGGGAAGTGACAGCAGTAGCTGCTGGAGATTTTGGGAGAGATCTCAGAAGTCTGAAGGAAAACTAGCTCCTTGGAGGACCTGCTCCCTTGCAGAGAGCTTGGGGAGGAACAAAGAGAGGGTCTGAAAGTGCCCAGTGCCTACTGCTCCCCTGCAGCACAGTACCTGTTCAGACTCAATTGGGGATAATATCTGGATCAGAAGCTTTCCCAAAGAGGATATTGGAGACAAGAAAAGTCAAGAACCAAGAAGTCCGTATTTCTTGCTTCCCTGCAAGATGTCAGTTTGCCATTTTCCCATCCTCACCCCTTTGTGAAGCTGTAGCATGGGGGTGAAGCTAATAGGCAGCCCTTAATGCATCCTTGCTTTCCTGCTTTAATTCACCTCAGTTCTGCTTTCCCTCAGAGACTTTCTAGTACACTGAAAAAGACCCTTCACATTATATCTGAGTGTGCTTTGTCCTGGCTATTTAATGCAGGTACTCAAAACATTTCATTTATATTTTATATTTTCATTCAGGAATCTTTCCATTCAAGTCTTACTTTTCAACACTTTCAGCTTTAATTAACCTCAGAGCTTAACTCCCAACACAGCTTTCCATACACCCAGCTTTGCACAGAGTAAGGAGGCCAACACCTGGCTTTTGCAGTAGACTAATACATGAGGCCAAAAGGCGCTCCAGGCTTATCAGTTTTGTCCCTAATAATGTGTGCCCTGCAGTCCCCAGCCTCGGTGCAGCAAGGACAGACTTAATGCCAGACACCAGGTTCCCCACTGAGTTGAGCAGGAATTGAAGAAGCTGGACACACAGTCAAGCTCAGTGCTGGGAGGGGCCCAGGAGGGTGCACCTAACAGCTTGAACTAAATTGTTATTGTAAAAAAGATGCCCAAGGACACTAGAAGACTGCTGGCACTTGTGTCTCTTCTTTCTAAATTGGATGAACAGAGAAACTAGATTTCAGCCCAAATCTGCTAGGATCAGAGAAACCCTACTATGAAATTTAAGACAGTAGTTATCATACAAGAGTTGCATGGGGGAACTTGATCCAGTTGGTTGAAATCCCTTTGACTGCTTCATGTTAGGCTGAAGAAGGGTAAGAAAACCAAGCAATTTTTGCGTAAGGGAGTAGGTTGTGCATTTCACTCTAGCAAGCAAAATATATATATATATATATATATATATATGTAAAAGGCTGAATTCAAATCAGTGGGGTGGATCTAGCGGGGGGATTACCAGCAGTGACTAGGGTCAGGAACTGATCTTGGAGGAAAGTACTGACAGCAAGCTTGGCTGCCATGGGCTCCCCACTGCTCAACCTGTGCTGAGCACACGCGATGCCCAGCACCGCCCTGGGCACTTGCTCTGTCAGCACAGCCATGTGCAGAAGAGGGATTAGGTTGGAAACCATCCCCCGTTTTCCATGTGAATGAGGGATAAGGTGAAGTTATTCACTGCTTAGTCTCAAAAACTTCTTCCCCTCATGATTTTATTTCTAAGTGGCTCACTGAGATCAAAATAGACAAAACGCTTTTATTGAGAAATACCCCACTACACAGGTCCTGCTTTGAAGGAAGAGGGATAGCAATGGAGACTGACAAACCTTGGTGCAAGCAGTGCCACCAGGTCCTCACCCCCAGGAAAGCCTCCTGCAGTGGCCACACCATCCATCACCTCGATTTTAACCAGAGGGGAATAACATACCTGAAGAATGCTTAGGCAAGTATTTCCTTTCTGAAGATATTTTAGACAAGAAAGAAGGACAGCAAATGCCTGTCTAAGCAGCTTTACAGGGATATAAAGGAGAAGGCATGGACCCTGGACTTTGGTCTCCTCCAAGACCCCATGATGCTGAGAGCCATTGGCCTGGTGATTATATCCCATCTCCTCCACTGATTCCTTGAGGGAGACCTCATACATTTTTCTTGTCCTTCTGCTGGGTGTTTCCATGGGCTTCCCCTCAGGAGGGAGCACTCACAGGCTTACCACAGGCTGCTGTTTATGATTTGTCTGAGAACAAGAAGAGCATCTGTGCTGAAATCTTTGTTGAGGACAAGGGAGGGACAATAGACAACGGCCAGAGAAGTAGTTTTAGTGCAGGTGATGGTGTCAGGAGATAGATATTTGCTTGCTGAGTATACCCGTAATTATCAGACTGCTAATAGAAAACTAAAACTAGCAGCACCCAACACCTGTCCCATCAAGAGACACTACAACACATTCACACACCTCTCTTTGCTACCTTCAAGACATCCAGCTGAAGTGCAAAGTTCTGACACAGCCTTTCCCCAGCTTTGTTTCTCCTCTTTGACTCTCCTAAAATCTCCTCTTTATTTCTTGGATTCCAGAGCCTGCATCTCCAGATGGCCTTTGGGCTATGCAGCAATTCTTATTCCCCAAGATGCCTGTTCCACGCTCAAGAAAAATGCCCTTGAACAAAAGCAAACCTCACCAATGCAAGACAAATAGCTTAACCTTTGTTTGACTGGGGTAGAAGGGAAAACATGGGCTGTATGAGTGGGAGGGCAGTGCAAATCCCAGTGCCATTTTTCCTCCCTTTGTGTCAGCAGCAGTAATGGTAACCACATCCCCCATGGTCCTCCAGCTCTTCCCTTGCTACTTGCAGCCCCAGTGGCCCCCTCCTTCTCAGCTGGTATCTCTGGTGGCTGCTAGCCAACAAAATAATGAGTCCTGACTGAGGCCAATATTTGTACTGGCCAGCAACCAAAGATAGTGTGATAATGAAAAAAATACATCTTACTACAGTCTAGTTTTGAGCCATGGAGTAAGCCATAAGACACGCTACACGTGGTGATGCCTTTTCAGCTGCCTGTGGGGAAGGGAAGGATTTATGAAGCTGCCTCTTTGGGGCCTGGGGCATAAAAACTGTGCCCCCAAGTGCCAGGCTGTCCTGGACACTGGTGCCTATGCTGTCCCACTCAAAACTTTGCATTAAAAACATCCCGCAGGCACGTGCCTGAGCAACCAAAGTAGCAACCTGTAGGTCATCACATCTGTATAAACTGATTAAACAGGACTGAAAACTATATTTCTGTTTTCTTTCCAACTGCTGCTGTTAGAAAGGACCTTGAACCCTTCCCACAGATTAGTATGTCAGTGCCTTGAAAGGCATCCAGCAGTAGCCAGAATCACCAAATACACATAGAGAAGGAGAAATTCCTGAAATGAGCTCAAACTGCCTGATGCCCTTTTGGATTATGTCAGCCCCAGCAAATCCTGCTTCCTGCTGCCCTGGCCAGAGATGGAGCAGTGTGGGAGGTGCTGAGCACCAGTTCCCCAGCCAGGTAGCATCTGGATCTGAGCCCGGGCCAGGAATGGGCACCTCCCATTGCTGACAACCGAAGATGCACGTTCAAGTCCCAGCCCACACCCACTCCATTAAGAACAACTGCCGACATCCAGCAAGACTAACATCTCTGTGGGTTAGAAGGCTAAATAAATAAGAGATGAACAGCTACCGTACATGGTAGCCCTTTACCCTGGGAGAATCAGTGAACCTGAATTCCCCAAGAAAAGCAAGTAGGCTGTGCCTGTGCTCTGATTAATCTCATCAGTTTGTTTTCCTGGAAAATAGATGTCCCAGATGCCATTGTTTCCATTATAAACGTTCATCTGCTCTGTTTTGAGCTTGATTGCTCCTGTAGCCTGCTTGGCTTAACTGTGTGAGTGGGGGTTTGTTTGGGTTTTTTGTTTGGGTTTTTAGTTAATGTTCTTAAACAAAATGCCAGTAAATTAAAATGGGAGCATTGCTTCAACCCTCAACACCAGATTTGTTAAATGTTTAAAAACACCTACAGCATACAGAAATCCTGATCTGTTTGTACACAGCATGACCGAATTATTAATAGTTACCGTACATATCCCACAAGAATTTCAAAAGGGGACTTTTGCAAAGCACTGCTATTTTTGCCTGACAGTAGAGACAAAATCATTTGGAAATTAGTCTCATTGCTACTAATCACAACTGTTACTAAAACATTCCCACATGTAGGCACAATACAGTCATTTCTCATCTTTGAGCAGAATTAGCCATTTCACTCATTATCTCAAGGAAGATCTTAAGAGTTTACAATTTGTTAAAACACAAACAAAACATAATTAGTTAAAACACGCTGGAACATCTATTTCTAGTTATAAAACCCCTATTAACTAGTACAATAACATTCAAGCACAGATTAAACTATTATCATTTACAGATGATAACCTAGACTTTCTGGTTTATGGGTTGGAAAGATGAGCTATGGGTTTGTTCTAGGTTGTTTTTTTTTTTAAAACATGAAGATATACGAATGTCTTGCTCCATTTAAGTTTGCGTTACAGAGAAAATAACATTCTGCTGTAGGCAAAAGCAGAAATATAGGAAATTTCTTTCCAGACTCAAGTGAATTATTTCTGGTGAAAGGCTTCTCAGCGTTTTGCTACAGGCATGCAGCTTTACACAGAGAACATTATGCATGTACACACAAAGACTGCTCTACTGGGGGTGTCTATCCTGATGCCCTCCTCTATGCCCAGCTCCCCTGCAAAGCTATTTGTAGAAAATAAAGAAAACAGATTCAGAAATGGCAAAAAATAAAATAAAATAAAATAAAATAAAATCCCAAACCAACAAACAAACCCAACAAGCACTTAAAACGTCAGCACAGAAAAGCAAGTTGGTAAGGAAAAAGGCAGCTTCACTCAGTATGTCTGAGTGCTGCTTCCAAAGCAGAAAGCAATGAGGACGTACTGCTATTATTAGCCCCCTGGATGGGAAGCAGCTAGTTCACAGCACGGTGTGAAGCTGTTGGCAAGACGTTGCAGGATTTTCTTCACACGTACACATAGGCACAGACACACAGGCAGACAGACAGACCCCCAGAACAGCTTGTGGTGAGCCCCTTCCCACCTCTCAGGTGAGACAGACAGACAGAGAGCACGACACCGGCGCGACTGTGCGTACTCACAGCTCAGAGTACAAGAAGTGCAGGTTGCCCACATTGTCTATGTAGTTTGCAGGACTTAGCCAAGGTAGGACCAGTAACAGGAGAGCCTTCATTTTCAGTGCAGGGCTGGCACTGCTGCTAGGATTCCTCCTTCCCACTGTCTCTCTGTGCTGGTGGGACACACAACGTGAAGCCTTTGTGCCAGCCAAACCCCTTCTAAGCAAGCCTTTCCATTTCAACGCAATGGTAGCATATTAGGAATGGAGCTTAAATCCCTTAAACGAAGCTATACTGCAAAAATCATTGACCTGTAAGAGGATTACTCGATCTGACTCTCAGATGGGAAGATGTGAGGGTTTAGGGACAGCACAGCGTGGTTGGCGAGACAGTGACTTATGCTGCAGAGGAGAGCGATGCTGGGGGAAGAGACCTGCCTCCTGCAGGATTCAGAGTGGTTCTTCAGAGGCAGCTGGTACGTTTACATCACTGCCCACAAGCAGATGGGTTACAAGCTAAACTGCATCACGCAAGGGTGTAGCTGTCTGACAAGGGGGAAAAAAATGCCCCCCTGGAGTTTAGAAGCAGGCGATATCAGAAGACCACACCTTTTTAAAGTAAAACACTGCGAAAGATCACAGCCAACTGCTGGCTGTTTGCATCTCAGGCTGAATTCCCCAAATCCAGTCAGATATTTCTGTGCAAACATAAATCATGTAATAATCCAAGGACATGTCTCTTCTGAGAGGGTTATTTTTGTTGATTTTTTTTTTTTTGAAGGATGCAAGGGCAAACATTTTAAATAAGAATGTTTTCAATGGACTACTCCATGGTAACTGGCATTTATAAAATGTAAAGTTCTCGCATTGATTACAAAGCATAAACCAGCACACTCACCTTGTCCCATCAGTGACCTCGTCTCTGATCAGGGCAAACTTTCATTTGCTCTCCGAGAACCAGGATCAGTCTGAGCCTGAATCATGCAAGAAATGCGAAGGACGGCTGACTGCCCTGGTGATTCTAGCAGAGTCTACTCTAATTTATTCACTGAGAACACAGATCACGTTTGGTCGAGATTTCAGATGGGCTCGGAGCTGTTCTTGCTACAGGCAGTGGGTTCTTTATCATTATTATTTTATTCTTTTTATTAGCAAAGTCATATATTTCTCTCTCCTCTATTGATTCATTGGAATTAGAGAGAACAGTGTTGGTTCAGTCTGCTCACTCTGTAGCATGTGCGTAAATATACCAGAGCACAATGTCCTTCTCCTGTCCTGCCCTGCCCTGGAGGTGAGATGGAGAGGATTCTACATTTCTGAGAATTAAATTAGGCAGAGGCATAAGATGCCTTCAGTGATAATTACTGTTGTGCTTAAAAAAGATAAAGGTACTGCACAGTTTCAGCATGCACAGGGTTGCAGAAGTCCCCCTTTAGGGTCACTCAAAGTTTCCTCATAATTTTTCCCTCTGGTGGGAATGCCAGTGAGGCTGTGCTACCCACCTCCTGGAAAGCTGAAACCTTCAGCAGCAAAGGCTTCCCATGATTTCCTACTCCCATGCCTCTGTCCTTTGGCCTTAAGGTAACTCAGCTTTCCAAACCATCCTACAGAAGGAAAATCCATGTCAATGCATGGCAAAGAAGCCACAACCTGTGTAGCACTGCCTCGTACTGCATTACCTTAGAGGCTTTAGGTCTAGATGGGAAGGAAGACCATTGCTTTGTCTCTCCAGTCTCCTGCTCCCTGGGCTTGCAAACCCAGGACTTGGTGGGGAGAGCCTGACAGAGGGCAGAAGGGACAGCAAGAGGCTGTGGAACAAGCCAGGGATAGGATACCCTGAACCAGAAGCATAGGAGATCCCAAGGGGAAAATCTATGGCACAGACATGCAGTAACAAGCACTGGAATAAAACTTGCCAGGCTTTTACAGGACCAAATCATGGTTTACAACACTGCAGTTCTACAAGATAGATGGGTGAAGAGTATCTTTACTGCTACCTGAAGGAGGAGAAACCAAGACGCTGGAGTGACTTGTACATGTCCTCCCAGGAGAGCTGACACTAGGAAATCAGGAATTGTGCTAGCTGTATGGCATCTATGTAAAATACAATATTACAATTTGCCTATTTATTGTGTGGGTTGTTTTGTTGTTGTTGTTGTTGTTTTAACTTGCTAGTTTTATGGCCACAGCACCATTATCTCAAAAAAAAATTAAGACAAAAAGGAGGATCTAAAATACATTAAAGTCAGCTATATGTATAGCAAAGGGAAAGGGTATTTGCACTAGGGGCTCAAGATTTTATGGTTGGAATCTGTAGAGAAACAATCTCAGTGATAACAGCTCACAGCAGACTGTCAGTCCCTTTACCTACATTACTACTGAAATTAATATTTGAAGCCTGTCAGAGAAGTACTGCCACCAAAGGCAGAAGATTATAAGTAACTTTTTTATATTTTCCCCTTAGCAGCAGATAGCTAACCTGGCAGAGCAGCACTGGCCTGAACTGGAGGCTGCCTTCACCACCTCCTATATGCTATAAGCCAGCAGCACCCTCAGCAGGGAAAGCCAAGTCCATAACCAAAGCCCCCAGCATGTGGAAAAGGTCATGTTGCAAAAGGTCAAGACCCCCTTTTATAATGTTTTGAGGTTTGGGGGTTCGTTTTGGTTTTGGTTGGGTTTATTTTCAGTTTTAGTGGTGTAAAATGGTCACATTTTTTGGTTGGTTAAACCACAACTTCAGTGAATATATTCAGTGAATAAATTCCTCATGAGAATCCAGGTGCTTTAGGAAAAGAGGTCTCCATTTCAAATGGGGACGTTTGACTGGAAGGTTGCAGAGCTGTTCCCAGTTACAGGCTTCAAAACCATGAAGCCTGCAGCCATGTGGGCACACTTCTGTGCTCCAGCTCACCAGGGATGCTCTGACTCTCAGCATTACCACATCTGTGCAGGAATGTGCCTCCCGCAGCAATCTGAAGCCCTGCACTGGTTGCCAAGGGCTTCCTCTGCAATGCGCAGACAGAAGCACACACCTAGAAACACAACTCACACCTGCAAACCACAGGGGAAGTCATTTCACTGGACATCCGATACAGGCCACAAGGAAAGGGCATCTCTTAGACCAAGCCTCTTCTCAAATCCAAGGTGCTGATACTGGACTATACCAAAGCATTTGTCTGCCATCAGAAATCACAGCCCTGAATGTATCTCTTTAGTCTTCTGCCTTCCTTCCAAAAGGCAGAAGATGCAAGACAAAAGCAGCAGCACATGGTTTTACACTGTCAGCAGAGGATTCACCATTAGTTCTATCCTTGCTGAGGAACTAGACTGCTCCCTGGAGAGGTCTCCAAGAGGCAGGAGAGAGGTTGTCCTGGACACCAGCAGAGGTGAGGCTGTAGGGCGAGCCCAGCCAGAGAGCTCTCCCACACCACATCACTGTGTGAGCTCTACGGTGAGGTGCTCACCTGGAATAAAGGAGCATGCAGCTCTGAAGACCAATACCAAACCAGAACATTTTCTGCTCTACTTCTCATATAGGTCATTTGTGATTCAAAAAAGGACTGAAGAAAGGGCAATTATAAAACCCTTAATGTGCTATTAAAATATTTATAATAGCTCAGCTTCCCCAAACTCTTAGATCTTTTCAGATGACTAAAGACACACTTCCATTATGTGGCTAACCACAAGGTATCTGCCCAGAACTGCTAGCAATAGCATGAAGTACCTTGAATGCATTTGATTCTAAAAACAGAGTGAGATGTCATATAGATGGACTAAATTATACTCTAAATTAGTGATACTGTAGGCATTCATTGGGAGTGAAATCAACAAATCTTTCTTTACACTAAGTGCATATTTTAATCAGCATTAATTGATGATATTTTTTTCTCTCCTTAATAAAAAGAGTGGAAAAGAAGAAAAAAAGTCTATCGACAGCAACTTACTGGGTTTGGAAATGCTGTTGGAGGTGACCGCGTTGCATGACCTCTGAGCAGTGTTCTGTGAAAGGGCAGCTAACCATTAGCTTGTCCAGGAGGTTATTCACTAGTATGCTGGCCTTCCTGCACGTCTGGAGAATCACAAGTTTGCGGTCCATGGGGCAGAAGTCTTTTTCCACAAGGAAGTTTGTAAGGCAGGCTGTGCAGAAGGTGTGCCCACAGAGCGTGTCTAACGGCTGAAGCAAAGGTTGCAAGCAAATGTGGCATATCAGATCATCATCTACTGCTTCGGTGTAGCTATACAAGTGGTTTTCTTCTGGTAAATGTGCTTGGCCGCAGGTGACACAGAGTGGTGGAGAGCTATCCTCCATTTCTTCTTTCTGGCTCATGAGTGGAATTGATGCAATTCAAAAGAGGGCAGATGGGAGTACCCGACCTGTTTTCTATTCGCAGGAATCACAGTAAGGCTTGTGTGCCATCAGATCTGTGGGAAGAAAGCCAAAAGATTGTTGATCTGGGTTGTTTTCTCTTATTGTACTTACAATACACAATTGGACATGAATTACCCTAGCAGGTATTAAGGAAAGTTTGCTTTTTTGGAATGGTAGGGTGGAGCAGTGGGCAGTAGAAGTGGGCAGGAAAAAAGGAGTCAACTTCAGGGACTTATTTTTTCTTATATCTAGCTCAATTTCCACAATTACTGTCATTGTAAAGAAAGCTATCAAAATACAGAGACATAATGCAGGCATTTAATGGCTGAAAACCTTAAATTAGCATGTAATTGCAGTTCCAGTCTGTTGATTTTGTGGTCACATTACTTCTGCTGGAAAAGCAGAATCATGTGTAGGCAAACATTGCGAGCCTACGAAACATAGGTAAGAACAATGGGTACTGCACAAATTGCCTGCTCAGCACAGCAAGGGAGAGCAACAACTTCAGGGCCATGGCTATTGCCTCTGCGGTGAGGCTATGTCGTGGCTATGGGCTGCGGTGAGCCTTGGTCGTGGTCAGCACCTCAGGTCTGCAGCAAGCACCTCAGCACCATGGCAAGGGCTATAGCTACGGCGGAAGCACTAGGGCTGCAGCATGAGACCTCAGGGCAATAGTGAAAGCTTTGGCCATGAGGAGCACTTCAGGTTTCCAGCTATGGCTTTGGGACCACAGCACAGACCTTGGCAACAGGATAGGTCTAGGGGCCATGGCAAAAGCCTTCGCCATGGTGAGCATCTCAAGACCCCATTGAAAACCTCAGGCTCCTGGCAAGGATCTTGGAGTCATGGTGAAGCTCCTGGCCATGGTGAGCACCTCAAGGCCATGGCAGAGACATTACAGAAAGCCTTGGTCATGGTGAACACCTCAAGCTTCCATTGAGGCTCTTTGTGCCATGGAAAAAACCCATGACTACCGCAAGTGTTTCAAGGCCATGCTGAAACCCTGGGCTATGGCAAACAACTCAAGCTTTCACAAGGACTTTGGGACCATAGCAAAGACCAAGGCACAGCAAGTGCTCCAAGGCTATGGCAAAGACCTTGGCCATTGTGAACACCTCAAGCTTCAAGAGCTTCAAGATGCTATCAAAGACCGTGGTGACCACAGTGCATGCTCTGGGCTCACGGCAAAGCCCCTTGCAGCGGTGACCACCTGGACACCATGTCACAAGGCTCCTGACCATGGCTCACTGCAGCCCTGGCCCCACTGCTCCCCTCATCCCCCAGCACCCTGGCAAACTCTTCAACCACCCTCAGCATCTCCAGGCCCCACGGACAGCCCTCCATCAGCCACCTCAGGGCCCTGGCTGAATACCTCAGAACCGCAATCACCCTCCCCTCAGAGCAGCGGCCTCTCCCCACTCAGACGCGGGATGCCCAGGGTGTGTGGGGGGCAACCGGTACCGGCTGCACCCCCGGGGCAGGGCCGGGCCCTTCGGCGGGTGGCTTTTGTTCGCGCTTCCGCTGGGCACCGGGGACAAAGGGGCCGGGGCCTGCCCTCCGGGGAGGAGGTGGGGGGAGCCGGGGGGCAGGCACCAGCCCCGGCCACAGGCCTTCCACCCCCCTCCCT
This sequence comes from Micropsitta finschii, assembly GCA_034783455.1. Lineage (NCBI taxonomy): Eukaryota > Metazoa > Chordata > Aves > Psittaciformes > Psittacidae > Micropsitta > Micropsitta finschii. The sequence goes on along the minus strand of JAVHNF010011614.1, from coordinate 3,688 downwards.
CAGCACCCCGCGGGGCAGGACGGCTGCGCCTACCTGTGCCGGGACGGGCGTGCGAAGGGGGGGAAGGGGGGGGAGCGGGGAGGGGAGCCGGCGGCTGCGGGGCCGGGCTCGGCGGGGGGCTCAGCTCCGGCGGCGGCGGCGGGTAATGGCTCCCGCCTCGGCGGAACTCGCCTTCATTTCCTCCGCCTCCGAGCGGCGCGGCGCGGCGCGGGCCCTGCGCGCCACCGAGA
>JAVHNF010011611.1:5936-26660 GCA_034783455.1 Micropsitta finschii | reverse complement strand
GTAACTTGTCTGTCATGACAAGGCAGATATTTCTTTTGATCAGTTTAGTGAATATGCTGGTACTGTGAATATTAGGGTCCTGTGAATGCGTGGGCTTAGAGAGAGAAACAGCAAATCATCTTCCCAAATTAGAGAAATGAGGAAGCATCCCTTCTTTTTCTGATCTCCCTCTTTGGCTTTTTGCCAAAGTACAAGACTTGAAGCTAGTGTACTGAAGTAGGAAAGCTAGAGGTGGAAGGATGCTGTTTGACTTCATGTCCCATCTGAAAGGATGAACCACCATATTGGGAAAGGCATGCTTGTGATGCCTCATGCTGGAGGACTGGTGACAGCTAAGCAGAGATATTTCCAAGATTCCTTGATGTCTTGTGTTCCTTCCTTCCTCATGGAAGAAGGCAGGCGAATAAGCCAGCTACTGCTCTGTGGATACCTGGGATCATGGATAGGGAAGGATTCCTTTCTGCTTTGTTGCAATTTGGAATGAAGACAGGAAATAGCAGTGAATGTGCTAGTAAATGATGTGTATCTGTCAGTGTGAATAAAACCACTTTCCAGTCAATATCTTGGTCACATTCAGCCACAGTAGCCCAACTGAGTGTTAGTGTAATACACTGCAGGAAACACATCAGCAACAGGTCAAAATTTGGAACCGAATCACAGCTCTCCACTGAAGTAGTCTATGAGATCTATCTACTTCTGTAATTACCTATTTTTTTTTTGAGGAAGGTTTCTGACTGCTCACTTAAACAAGAGTTAGGCAAAGACAGATTGAGGATTGGCAAAACATGAAAGCAGATACACTGCAGTATTTCTGGGCCAGGAGGATGGAAGTTCCTATCAAATATCCCAGCTAGCTGGTGATGCAAAAAGGAGTAGGAGGCATAATCCCAGCTGCATAATTTCTTCTCCTGCATCTCTATATGTTTCTTACCTCAAGTTCTTCCAAAATCTGGAAAATAGTCTCTCTCTTCCCTTGTCTTTGTTCTTTCCCATTTGGTAAAATACTCTGTGCCTGCCTCTTATTGTAATGCCTTGTTTTGAATTTTACAGAAGTTAGTGTGGCTTCACCTGGTTTGTGTGTGTCTGCATCTGCATGTGTAGGTTCATCTAAGATTTCATCAATTCTACTCTGGAATAGAGTCCTGCTAGTAAGACAAAAGCAGGTACACAAGGACACAAAACAGCACTGCCCTTACGAAAATACAGGTTATTAAAATAAAGCCTTGACTTTTCATTGGCAGTGTAGGGACTATGTTTGTCTTATCTCACAGCTTCTAAGACTGTTGTATCCAAGCACAGAAACTAATTGTGACAGAGAATTCTCATTCAAAGCAGTACAGGAAGGGTTGAAACACTTGCATTCACACTCTTGCTCTGCTACAGATTTGTGCAGATTGATCTGGGGCAAGCCACATAACCTCTTTATGATACCATTTGGTAGTCTATAGGTTGATAATTATAACACATTTTAAAGACTAGGAAATGCTTGAAGCGCATTCAGATAGGCAGTTATATAAAAATTACAACATAGAAACTATTTCCTGCTTAAGTAGATGTTGAGCTTCAGCAGTGATGGTGGTGATACCTTTTAGATGGAAGCATATTGTTCTTAAGTCCAATTTTTTTTTTTTTTTGGGGGGGAGTGTGTGAGGCAGGAAATCTATTGGAGTTTAGTAGAAAGCAAGACATTGCCTTTGATGGGCAGAGCGAAGTGTTTTGTTTGGGTGCAGTAAGGGAAAATGGACTAGAGCCAAAATAAAAAGAAGGGTGTTTTGGTCTCATGGATGAAGTCTGTATCTGGCATAGCTATTTGCTGTGGAAGGGGATATATGTGGGAGTGGTGAAACCCTACTAGTGCTCACAGACCTGTGCTCAGGGGACCTAAGTTTTTTTTCAGGGTTATACTAGCCTTGCAAAGCAGAGGGATCAGGGCATGCAACAGTGACTTGTGTGAAATCCAAGCAATACTACTGGCCTCAAGTGTGAAAGGGCTGTCTTCTAAATTTATCACAATGACCCCTCTCTAACTGTTTCTTTAAGAGAGACAGGGGCTGGGAAAGTTATCTTGTCATTGAACTCATCTTTCCTCTGCAGACAAGCTAAGAATGTGTGTACAGAAGTCCCTTCTGCCCATCTTAGGTCTCCTAATTACTATGTACATTTTCTGCCCAGTCTAGATACCACTTCACTGGCTTCCTTGTGAGAACACAATAATAGGGCCTTCATAGAGGGAAAAAATTCCAAAGTAACTAGATCTCTCCCTCTGTTGCGTTTTCCTTATTCACAAAAAAACTAGCCTTATCAACAAGTGAAATCAAGTTTGTTTGGCATGATTTGCTGGTTACTCCTATATTAGAGAAAATGAAATTTCTGTCAGTCAATCAGTCAGCTTGCTGGAAAGTTGATCATTATGCCATGATAAAAGTTTAAAAAAGTAAAAAATTAATCTATCAACAGATTAGTCATTAAAGGATTGGGGGAAGGTCTCCAAAGAAAGTCTCTATCCGTCATCTCTTGGAAGAGGCAGCAAATGTCTTCGTAGTGCTTTCTGGGGAGTGGGATTGCATGTCTCAAAGAACTGATATTGCCTAATGTTCCATCACCTATAACACTCCAACTGTGGTCTGTCTGAGGCTAATGCTCATCATTTCATGATGGAAAGCTGTTGCTCTGCATCTTGATTCAGTGTGAGGAGAACTGATAACCTCAAAGGCCAGAGGTTGCCTTATGAAAGTTATCACAGTGGGTAACACTGAAGCACCTGTGGATATGCTCTGCTCAGAGGCCATGGATGGTGTGGCCAGGACTGCTGCTGCCCCTCCCGCAATAAGAGAGCAGCAGTTCAGGGCAGGATTTGGTAAGGAAGGCAAACAAAGGCCATGCTCACAAGGCAGGCCAGTGCTGCTGTCGCATGTGCAGTTCTGCCTCGTATTTACCCAAACTGTTGTTTTGGGCTTCAGATCTAGTAGCTTAATCTTGCAGTCCTAGTACTTTTTTAAAAGCCATACCTATCAGAAGGATGTTGTGATCAGTGTTTCCTTCTTTATTCTTTGGGAGAAACTGGCAAAAACTGTGAGAAGAGCTCAATGAACACTGCATGTGAAGGTGTTTTCAAAAGGTGAAGGCTCCTGAAGTTCCACAATCAGCCTGCAGGACTCTAGTCCTCTTACTTGGGAAATTCAGGTTGGCAGATTGGGCAAAGGCTATTCCTTTCTATCCATCTCAGAAAGGAAGAGCCAGGCCTCTGCACAACTATTGTCAAGGCAAAGGAAGCTTCATTTGTCCATTTGCACTGAGTCAGAAGAGATTAATGTTACATTTCTGCACCACTCTAAATACTCACCTTACCCAGGCAGTTCTCTGTCAGCAGCAGCCCATTTCCAGAGTACAAACTCACCATTGTCCTGTTTGTATCAGTTAATTCAGCCCTGTGGACCTTGCGCCCAGCAATCACATGGCTCCCTGCTTGCCTAACCTCAGCCTAAATAAAAGTTAAAGTGCAAAATGAAAACATGGGCTGTTGGGTGAGCAGAACCTGCCTGCCAGGCTGTTGCCACCACGGTCTCCCATTCACTGAGGGCCCACACTAGGGTTAATCTTTGCACAGTCAGGATCCAGCCAGGGTGCCTCTTTCTGGAGAAAATTGTTTTCCATCAAAATCAGCTCACTGCAAACATTCTGCTCTTGAACTGTAGCCTGCCCAGGCCCTGACCCTGTCTGCCTCTTACAGCCCCAATTCCTACTGTGCATCAGGAATCTTCTCCAGTGGGCAGCTAGGTCATCAGTGAGTCTCTCTCTGCCCTCAGATTTCTGTTAGAAGCACACTGTTGCTGGTTTTATCCTTCTTGCTTCTGCTTGGGTCAGATGTTCTCCAGTGTGGTCAATGTGAGACTCCTTGCTTACAGTCTTGGGCCCTACAAAAGATTGTCTTCTACCTTCACCAGTTAAAGCATATTAGAGTTTCTGCTGGGCTGATCACTTAGGTAAACAAAGGTGTATGTATATATATGCTCCATTTGTATTAGTTAGCTGTTTTAACTGTGTCACCTGCAACATTCAAGAAATCAAATTCTGCTGCATTAAAACTGTGAATGAGTCTTTGCTCTGTCTCCTGTTGTTCTAAACTAACATGATTTCTCTGCCATCTTCATGTGTATCTTTCACCATAAAACACCTCTGTTTTGACATCTTTAAGTTGGTCTGTCTAAAGGATAGTTGATCAGAATCACAGTTTGTCCTGACACAGGCTGGGGATGCAGTAGGGCACACAGTTAGTATGACATCTCAGGAAGAGGAGGTAGTGAGCAAGTTGCACTGAAAGACTTCAATAAAGCAAGGATGGCTTATGCTGGCTGTCAATTTGGCCATTCTTTTTTTTTTTTTTTTTGAATCTTCTTAAGTTTCTAGAATATTTCTAGAATACTGATAGTGTGAAAAGTTTTAGCCTAATCTTAGTGTTTATTGCCATCTTTATAGGTGAACCATGCTTCATTTTCTGCTATGTCATCTCATCTGAAAAGCTCTAGTATGCCCTTATGCTTCTCCTGGTGGTGTACATTCTTGCCTCAAATTAGGGTTGATATAATACCAACCTCAACTGGGTTTGGTATTAAGAAATATCCTTTTAGTTCCTACTTTTTCCTTTTAGTTTGCCTGACATAAGAGAATGAAGCTTTTATCCAGATGTGTTTGTGTGTATTTTCCTTGTAAAAAGGCCTCTGTGTCTTGTTTAACTGTTAAGGGTATTTTTACATATTTGAGCAGTGGACAGCTAGACCCTGTAAGGACAGCTCTGTGAGTAAGGCTTCCTGTGCAAGACTGCGTGTGCCTGAGAGGCTCAACTGCTGATATGGACAGGGATCTTCAGGCAGGTACTGAAACGCTGCTGTAGACAGGCAGTGGAATTTTATGAGTATGGGAATGTGAGAGGGAATTGCGAAAGCACACTGACTCCAACAGCAGCCAGGGCATATGCAGAACTTTGAAACTGTCTTTTGTGTGGCCAGTTGTGTGTGCTAGTTCTGATGTTTGTGAAGAGGTTCTGTATCTATGGGTTCTGTGCCTGGGAGTATGTGCTGTTATCCTGAATATCTAATTCTGATCTCACTGGGATTTATTCCGGTGTGGTTTCATAAGCTGCACTGAATTACACTGCTTTGAAATGGGACTCGGGCACTTTTCTGCATGCCTCTGTTAGTTTGTGTGTGTATGGGGAAGCAGGTGTCTGAGCACAGCAATTAGGCTTTGTCAGCGTGAGATGTGGGTCTGTTCATGTGCACAGAGTGCGTGTGTGTGGAGTCGTGTACCGGTGCCTGTGGCGGGCGTGTGCAAAGCGGCACGCTGGTCTGAGTGCTGAGCTCGGGGACTGCTCGCGGGTGGACAGACACCTGCTGGCCTGCCCATACGAGTAGCACATGGTGCACCCTTCACCTTAACCCTAAACTCTACAGCCGTGCCCACGAGAAGCAGATTAGTGGTTAAGCGGAGAGAGGAGCGTGCGCTGCCGCTGCGATCGTTCCCGTGGTGGGACCGGGCTGGAGCCGCGAATTCATGTCACCTGCGCTGCCGCCGTCGACCGCCGTCCCAGCTGCAGTGCCACGGTCAGCTCGGCTTGCGGCCCGCACTGCACCCCAACTCCTCCGGCTCCAGTCCGAGACACCCCGCCGACTATCCCGGGGGAGCCGGGGCCGCACGGTGCCTCCGGGCGCGCTGCGGTGCTGGCTCTGTGTCCGGCGGCCCCCCTGGCCGTGCCTCCCCCAGCCACGCTCCAAGCCCAGCCCCTGCGCGGGAGCCAATAGCCGCCCTGCCGTCTTCATCCGTCTCTCGGCGTTAAAGCTACAGCGGGGCTCGGGGCGGCGAAATCCCCTGTGGCCGTGTCCTGCGCGCCGCCCGCCTCCTGCCGCCGTCAGTGTGTCCGCACGCGGGTGCGGGAGCAGAGCGGAGCGGCGTCGCCTCCCGCCGCCTCTGCCCCGCCACCCGGCTCCGTCCGGCTTCTGTTCCCGGGGTTCCCCGCCCTCCCCCGCCGCTGCAGTTTAGTTCGCTCGTTCTTTTTCTTTCATCCCCCCCCCCCCCTTCTTTCTTTTTCTTATTTTTTTTTTCTCCTCTCCAATCGGGAATGCTCAAACTGGACTGATGGACATTTCCGAGCTGTGCATCTCCGACCCGCTCGGCTACCACAACCAGTGAGTGTGCCGCGCCGCGCCGGGACCGGGGCGGGCCAGAGGCGCGCTGGGACTGGCGCTGAGTCCCGCTGCGGGTGGGACGGGGTAGCGACCCCGCGGTGCCGCTGCTTCCGTGCCGCAGAGCCGCCAGCCTCCCTCCCTCAGGGCACCGCATGGACCGGGTGCATCTGAGCGGCCGCAGGCGCAGCGCGCACCTCCGCACGGGCAGGTGCGGCAAGGTCCGCGGAGGAGAGAGCGGTCGGGGTTTGGGGGGGAGGGTGTCGGCGTGTTGCTGTGTTTCTTTCGTGCCTTGTAACTTCTACCTCTAATGCTTCATCTCCTAGGAACAGTCAGCTAACAGTGAGCACTGGCAGTCCTTTCTGCGCAGTTTTACTTTCCGTCTGTGCTAGGATTTTTATTAGATGAATTACTAGGTGTCTGTAAAGAGATGTGCATATAAAATGACACAAAGCAGATCCATTAAAGCACTGTCTCTATTTTCAAGAGGTACGGTTTTTCACCTGAAATGCCCTATGGAAATTTAGTTTCCCACAGCTTACTGTTCGGATAGCCTGCTCGGGGAAAGAGTGGACTGAGTCGGAGGGCTGGCAAGCAGACATCCCGACCTGGGACCGGTGGCGAATACCTTAGCACCTGCTACTGCTCTTTGTATTCCGAAGTGGGCTGTGCCTGGTAATGCTGTGTTCAAAATCACTTCAGCATGTTAAGTTTGGTTTGATCCTTTTGGGGAAGTTAGGAAACAAGGCAAAATCTTCTCGGCATTTGCATCCAGCTAACTGGAGTAATTAGTTTTAAATGCATTTCTCCTCTCGGACAAACCTCACTCACCCTGAGCAGAGTCTCCTTTTGTGTGTTTGATGTTAATCCCTGTGTCACCTACGCAGGTTCTGTGGTGGCATCAGATGTAGAAGTGAAATAGTTTTGCCTATTTCATTGCTTTTGTTTTAAGAACACATTGTATCTAGTAAAATTAAAACAATTAAAGCCAAACAGAAAACCCACAATGATACTTACCTCTTTTTCCTCATTACAGCTGTCTTATTTGTCTTTGTCTCTTGTTTCCTGATATTCCATCTGTCCTTACGCTCATTTCTTCTTCCTTTAATCCCCTGCTTCCAGCAGTTTCATTAAGATGAGACTTAGTATTGTTAATATAAATTAATAATCTAACCTATGTGATTTTCTTTTTCCCACTGGTGCTTCACTTGTGGCTGCTCCATTTTGAATTAAAAATAAACAAACAGTTTCTTAAGGGAAATGTATTCTGTATGCTGCTGGGAGTCTTTGCATGTTAAAGCAAAAATAGAAGATGCATTTACCTTCATTAAAAAAAAAGAAAGAACAAAACAATGCTACATCTTCATCACTTCCTATGGTGTCTCTTAACTTTTTCCTTTCGTTTTGTCTGCTTTTGAAATTAAGGTACTCAAACCAACATGAAAATAGGAATAAGTAATCTGTACTCTATGTTACTGTTCACCCCTCTTACTTTTCCATGGGCTGTCAGCTTTCAGTAACGCCAAGTACACGTTACCCGTATTCACAACCCTATGGACAGTGAGTAGACTTACCTGGGGGATGTGCCACTGAGCCCCTGCGGCTTTACAGTAGACAGAGGGTGCTGCTTTTTGAGATGAGAAACTGTTGGGGAGCTCTTTGTTTAGAGAAGTGCTTGCCTTGGTTCTGTGTGCCAACTGACCTGCTCCTTAACATTGTGGAGGATAGGAGAGACAGAGAAATATCATTAAACGTATCTCAGCCTCTGTTTTTCAACCTCCTTATGTATTTATTTATTTATTAATTAAAGATGTACAGCAATGCAGGGAAGTATGGCTTTATCTGGGGAAAGTTACTGAGAGAAGGAAAAGAGGTGATAAGCCTTAAAACTACAGTGTATTTAAAGTGTATGTGCAGTGTGTCAGGTGCTGATTTGATTTGCATTCTGGTTTTGTTACGGTTAGATTTCAGATTGCATTCCTGTAGGTGAGGATAAAAGTTGGCCCAATACATATCCTTTTAGTCATTTTTCTCTCACTGTAACACAATTATATTGTGAACATGCAATGTTAATGCAGGTATTGCACTTGTGCCTGTATCGCTACCTCGCTGTGTGAGCCTATCATCCTTATTGTCCTGATTTACTCTTCTGGCTGCTAGCCATTGGAAAGATTTGAAATTATTTTCCTTTAAGCAAAATAATACTTCTTTTAATTTTGTGGACAGCAATTTTTGTCAAATTGAACCTTAAATTAGGAATTAATTTAAAAATATGGCAAGCTGCCTCTTCTCATTTAGTTGTTTGTTAAGCTATAGGAAAAAAAATAGGAGGACATGTAGAAGGTAGGAAGGAAAGTGGATGTGGTCACTCAATACATGATCCATACAGTTACCTGGAAACTGTGTTTCACCTTACAGTTATTGAGAGACAGAGAATGAACAAGGCAAAAGAGAGAAGAGGTGTCTCCACCTTGGAGATTAAGGAGAACATAATATTTGTAACAGTCAGACCCAGGAATGGTCTAAACAAGACCTAAGCAAAGGAATTTATCCTCCCTATCATACTCTTCCTCAAGCAGTGAAAGTTGCCTTTCCTTTGCTTGTGTGCGTTGATGTGAGAGATGACACCAGCAACCTGCGGAAGTTCTGGTCAGTGGGCTGTGTGGTTCCCTCAGTGCAGGATCTTGCAGAGAGAGTAAGAAAATCCTTCTTCATAATTTTGCTCCTCTGTGCATGTGTCCTTAGGCAGCATATGTATTTAATTTCTTGTGTAGGAATCCACTCTTTAACAACTGCTTACTACCTTTTGGTACCGACCTTTGGGAGAATTATTCCTGGGGCAGGTGATGCAGCTTCAAGGAAGAGGCTTTTGTATGAGTTTGAATTGGGAAACTAACAAAGGCTATGATTTGTACTTGCAGTTTTACTCTCAGGTGAGGGCATATGGTGAGAACACATTAGTTACACTGTAGTGACAACATCTGTCTGCAGTACAGCAGGAAGGGAATGTGTGTGCAGACGCCACAAATGTACACTCTGACATATTAAAGATGTGATTACATTCACACACAAACACGTTTACATCTATAAATGTTTGTGTTATATATGCACATACATACGTATGGTCATACTGAATATTGGTGGTGTGTCTCTCATGAGCAAACCGAAGTCTGTTTGAAAGGACAAAGATGGCATTTTTACTTTTCTGTATTAACTTCTACATCTCAGAGAATTTCTTTTCTGCTTAGTTACAGTTGCCACTAGAAATACTGATAGGACTACAAAATTGTAATTTCTAATTAATGTTCTCTGTGACAGACAGAAACTGACCAAGGAACCATCAAGAAGGGAAGATAAAAATCATTGGCAAATGAGGGCATCCTGCCAGATGCTATGTCTCTTACACTCTTTCTTCTGGTGTACGAGACAGACACCTGAGTCACTAATCTGATAAAAATAAAAATTATTTTATGAACAGAAGGATAAAGTTGAAAGAAGTAAGTGATAAATTTGCTAGAGAGGTGGAAAAGTATAACACTGGAAGTCAGTGAAGAAGTGAATTCTGGACTCTGCGGCAGAGAATTAACGAAGTTGTTGTCACTGAATCTAATGCACAAGCTAAGGAAATGTGACTTGATTTAAGAGGTTACTGGAAATCTTCATATTCCGTGAATGGGAGGAAATCTGAGTCAGAGAAGCTGATGCAACTGTCTGCTTGGAGTATTTCTGAAAGTCTGGGATAGGCAGGAGTTAACTGGAAAGAATGGGGAGGAAGTTGTTTGTTTTATTGACAGAATAAATTACAAAAACTCTGGAAGAGAAATGGCCTAGTTGGTAGGTTCCTGATGAGGTTCCCGTCATAGAATGGGGTCTTGGTGTACACTAAGCTTATTGAGCACAAAGCTGATTAGGAAATTGGTACCTTTAAAGTATTTGTACTAACTTTTCCCTCTTCTTCCAGTTCCACTTGTAAAAGTAAAGATGATCTAATCATTATCAATTATTGAGAAATATGGAAAGATCAATGTATTTAAAAAATAGGATTTTTTTTTCCTTTTATTGATTTGAATTAATCAATAAATATTGCATTTAGCCTGAGAGGGGAAAGACTTTGGAGAGATTGCATCAGAGAAAGTTGCTGTGACAAGAGATTTCACATCCCGTTTTCTTCTTCTCCAGGAGAATGTTGCTCTGCGCTCTGTGCCTTTTCCGCTGTTACTCTCTGTGCTTAGTACTGCTCTGAATTTCATGTTTGAAAACACCTGTATTCTTCAAGTAATTTCAGTTCAGTAAGAACTTTGGTGCATTGTGTCATCCGGTCTCTTTACTAAATTTTCCAGGGATCAAAGGATAGAAACTCTGTTATGGAATGGAAGAAAGGAGCAAAATAAACTTGAGACTGTATGAACTTTACAGGTTCTTTCGGGGCACAGTAGAATTTCTCCAGAGTGTAAAATGCCCAGGAGAGATTTAATTAAAGAAAGAAATAATAAAAGGAGAAAAAGGTGGTGTCAAAGCTTGGATATAAAAGCCAAAATCTGTTCCTCAACTTCTTCTAACTTGCGCTCCTTAGTTTAGGAGTTGGGAGTCCTAGCAGCAGCTAGTGTTGCGCATAAACAATTCCACTGTACATTGCAGAGACTGGGCAGTTCTTACCAGTGAGACCTGTTCTTTACTTCATAGAGCTACTGACAGTAACTTTACAGCCAGAGAGCACAACAGAATTTTTAGTCCGTGCAGTGTGAGTAGGCAAATTTAGCATATGTCCAGTACCCAGCAGTGAGGTTCCTAGGTAATGCTGCTGCAGAAACTGGGGGTGGGGGGAATGGAAAGATCAGAGCTTCCAGGGCAAACTATGAATTGGTTGGTTGTTCAGTGAAGGGACTTAACAAAGAAGATACTAGCAGCACTTGGGTATGGTGACCTTGCCAGAAATTAAAAACAACCAAATGGAAAATCTTGATTTCTTTCTGCCTTGCCAGCATCAGCTCCATTTGAGTTGTGAATGCAGTCATCTCTATGTAGCTTGCATGTGTAAAGTGCTTTGTGCCTGTCATTGGGAACAGAACATAATTTGCTATTATATAGTAGTAATAGCTATTGACCTCGTGAGTTTTACTTGTTAGGAATTAAACTGTAGTAATTTATACTTTGTGGGTTTTATACTTTGTTTTTTATCCTTGCTATGCTGCCTCTCTCTAAGGCTTTGCCCTGTCTCTTCAGAGCAGTAGAGATTTCCACAAAACGATCCTTGCAGCTGGAGCATAGTGCACTTTGACTCTTACAGTGCTTGAGAGTCTGGCTGCTGGAAGTGACTGTCCATGAGAAGAAACGTGCCCGCTCAAGGTGGAACACACTGTATAGTAATATATTTCTCATGTTTGTAATTGCAAATGTAATTAGCAAACAAGCTCTGGGGGATTGAGGACTTTAAACTTTCAGTGCACATCATTTGACCCTATCTTGACTGGACGAGGGCTTGTATGCCACTGTTAACCCTTGCTGTTCTTGCAAAGAAATACTCCTTCTAGTCTGACTGCTGCTAAGTTTCCTCCCCCACTTCCTTTTATTTTGTTGGCTATAAGCAGCATTGTGCCTGTATTTGCTTACACCTTTTATTGTGATGGCAAGTGCTTATGTTCCTCCTGCGACAGGCGCACTAATATTTCCTCTCCTAGCACTTCTGACAGTCTGGGAAGCATTCTGCAATGCCCTTTGTGAAGAGCACTGTGTACCAGTAAGTGCTTTTGCATACTGAGCTGTTCAGTGCCTTCCTATCACCACAGGCAACGTTACTACTCAGTGCCCCTTGCACTTCGCAAAGACAACTTGCGAAAAGCAGGTGGCAAGCTGTTATCACACAACCTGCGACGGCTCTCTGTCCCTGCTGAGCTTGAATTTTCTTGCACTCCCTTTTTGAATGTGGGAGGAGTAAATATGCAAGAAATCCTGTTCATTTTGTGGAATCCTGGCAAAACTCAGTCTAGTCATCCTTAGGATGACTTTGTCATCCTACAAACAATATTCCTGATCCATAAGGATTTAGTGAACAACATAGAATCTGTTCTTAAATTCACCAAATTAAGTGTGCATATGAAGCAAAGGGAGCTATTTTGTTTTTTCATGTGAATACTATTTGTTTTCTTTTTTGTTTTCAAGATAGGACTTAAATTGCAATAAAATTTGTAATAGGACTGCTTTTGTTTCAGACAATTTTATTTATTCTTGCATTTTCATATATGTGAAATGAAATAGCATAAATGTAGAGAGCTGTTTTCATACAATTTTTTCATGACTGTAAGGGCATTTCACAAATATTGCATCCTGTTGAAGGCTTGGAAGGAAAAGGAAGCCTATTCTGGTTTCTTCTTGATAGAATAAGAGCCTTTGATGAGAACCTTTTTCTTCAGTCCAGATTTTCCTTTTCCATTCCCGGAAATTATGTTGGATTTACCTTGCATTTGCAGTCTCATATATTTTACTTAAATTAGAATAGCCTGTAACATGGGTGATGGAAGTGGGACCTCCAGCTTAGAGTATCCTGCGTAACAGGAGACAGTTTCTCATAGCACCTTTTGTTTTGAATTGATTGTCAGTGTTTTACTGCAGCTGTTTTTAGATGAAGATTTTTTGTTGCTCTATCTACTGTTCTGAAAGGCTTTTTGTACATACAGCATATTTAGAACTGTTATTTTCTAGGTTTGCACCCTTTTCTCCTGGCACTTTAAAGTTCCCTTTAGTAATAATGGCCCTCAATCTCGGGTGATGGAGCCGTCACTCTGAACAATGCTGGTGAGTGTATTGTCTCGCTGTCTTTTTACTCGAGAGAAAGGTCAAAAGAACAGCTTTTAAAAAATGTTCAATTCTCCTGTTATGATTTTGCATATGGAGATGATAATTTTAAAGATGTGTAAGCACTTGGGTGAAAATAAGGCAGAAATATTATTTTTTCCATCAGTTGCTGGAAGTACATTTTTTGTTAATGTGATGACATGAACAATTACAACCCAAATTTCTCACTGAGTTTTACACCATTTTAAATATTAAAAAAAATAAACAGCTGAAAATAAGGACACTAAAGAATTATTCTTCAACAGATTTAATTGTTCTAAAGTCTTCTGTGTTGTTTCTGCTTTTATTCAGTCAATCTGACAAGTTTTTCATTTTCAAACATATTATTTGTTTCCTGATTTAAGAAATGATACTTATCTAGATGAGTTTTTCCCAGATGTGGCATCATAACAGCAGAGAACATAAGGTGCTACTGATTTCAGGGATTTGGTTTGAATTTCTTTTGGTGCACGTAACCAGACTTAGCCGACAGGCATAGGTACAGTTTCTTCATACTTTTTATTTTTTGAAACAATCTTTGATTTATACAGTAATTTTGAGGAGTTGCTGTCATTTTATTTTTCTTTGTTTCTGGCCTGTGTATGGCATGTGATTGCTATCTAGCTCTAACAGTTCAGAAAGCCCTGTAGAAGAGGAAGAGCGATTTAATTCTTTAGAACACACAAATTCGGTATACATGATGCTGCTTCTACTTCCAGCTCTAAAAGTTTAATTCCAGTTCTTCCTAGTTTTTGTATTTCTGTCGATGAAGGCTTTTTTGTAGACTAAGGGACTGATGTTACAGGGAGATACTTAAAATATTTTCCTAAAAACCTAAACACTAAAAATATCAGTGCCTATTGCATGGCACTCTCTAGTAGGCAATTTTTGTTATCAGATTCATCAGTACTGCAGTGGAATACCTGGGTGGATCAGAGTTCTCTGTACACCTCACTGTATTAAGCAGCGACTTCCGAGTGATGATGTGCAGTCTGCAATGCAGCCTCACCGGGGACTGGGGCAGGGAGGGGACCACAGCTGGCTGGTGCAGTCTAGGCTCACATTCAAAGCCAAGGAAATCCCAGCACGGGAACTTGCTTTTCAGTGCCTGGGCTATGTGAAGGGTGTTGACTTTACTTCTGGTGGGTTCTTTTGCATTAATAGATTGTAGCAAATACGACCTTTTGAAAATTATGTGTAAGTGTACTTGATATGTACAAGAATTGGTGAACTTGACCTAAAACCAATAGTATGGATATGCAGCTGCTCCCTCATTTTGCTGCAGCGCTTTCTCTGGCCTCACGTTGTGTACCTTGCTCCTCCATTTGGCGTTACTTCTCCCTGTGGTCAGGGCAGTCGTTTGGGACTTAGATACTTCTGACTTCTTCCTCCCTGCTTTTTGTGTGCTTTCTGTCATGTTTCTTACTCAACACAGCTCAGGTGTAATCAGGCCTTTTGAGTGGAGCAAAGATTTTGTCCAAACCATTCTTGCCTTTCACTGCTCTCTTCTGCAGATGCTTTTATCAGTCTGTCTTTTACCCCTGTAGAATATAGCCCTCGAGACTGGCGCTCTTCCTTCTCAGTCTCACCTTGTCATATTCTTCAGACATATTCTTCTTGTCTCAGGTTCCTGAACTCATCCTTCCCTATAAGACCTTGCATAATTTCATGCCTCTATTTGCACATTCTCTTTTCCACTGCTGGGAACAGCCTCAAGCTTTACTGTTGTGTCTTTTGCTCCCTCCACGTTGCCCTTTTTAGTCATGCATTCATCAGGTGAAATCAGTGGTATCTCATCCCTTCTGTCATTTCGGATATGATGCATTCAAGAAGTGGGCTGTCTCTGGTTTAGTGGAGGGAGCTGATAATAACTCACTACATCTTTTTAAGTATTTCCCTGTGATTCAGAATCAAGCTGTTCTTCATTTCAGCCTTTGTAGCCTTATGTTATCACTTGCTGTGGATGTAATCTTTCTCTTCTATTGTTTTTGCATTCAGCAGTTACATTTTGGTTTTGGTTCAGGTATGTTCATGCATTGGCTAGAGCAGTAGCATGCCCATCTTGAGAGACAGGGGAGCCTTTGGATGCTGCCTTGCTAAAAATAGCAGGATAAAGATCAAGCAAAGATAGCCAAGGTACTTGTGAGTGAATCAGACTTTTAATTGTGAGCTCATCCTGAACACTTCATACCTCAGGAGTGGCTTTGGCTCTCAGAAGTAGCTCTGTATTTCTAAAATCCATTCTGAGCTGCATTCCAGTCTGTGGGATGTATCATGTGGGATGTATCATTGTTGGTAGCATTTGTTGTCAACTCTTACCCTTCCAGAACAAATACTCTGTACTTGATTGACTGTACCTGTGCCCATTGTAGCTTCAGTTGGACTTAGCCACGTGATAGTAGTAGTAGTTATTCTAGTGCTTTACTAGTGCTTCTGTGAACATTTAGGTTGTAGGCAGATGTTGGTGCATGTGGAGAGGGTTCTCTTCACTCAATTGAGGTGCATTTTTGTCACTTAGTTGCACAAACAGCGTTAAACAAAGCTGAAACTCCTGTATGATTCCCTTGAGTTTAGAGGCATAAAAAAGGGAGAAGGTTTTAAAACCTGATTGAATCTATCCTATAAAAAAGAATTTATAAACAAGCTCTTTTGGTCCTGTGTCTGTTTAAATTAGGAATACATTTCCTCTCATACTCTGTCCTTCTTCTGTCCCCTCCTCTTCTGTGTCTTTATTAGGCTCAAGTCTTTCCCACTGCCTTTGTTGTTCTTTACATGTGCTTTAGCTGTAGATGATACGTGCAGTGCTTGATGACAGATGTCACTGTGTCAGATCTCTGTACCATACGATCCATGAAGGCTGTGTACTGCCCCAGCCCTGCTGAGTTTGCTGCTCTTCATCCCCACATCCTAATACGTGTAGTTCTGCTCTGGCCCTTTATTTGTCATAACCAAATGAAGTCCTTTTGCCCTGTCAGTGTCAGGCTTTCTTTCATGCAGTGGCCTCACTTTGTCTGACACTTTCAAGCCCCATTTCTTTTGGTGGACTTCCCAAGGAGCAACCACCCAGTATTGTGTCCTGAATAGGTGCAAGTGTTAGGGCTGTCAGTTAGTGTCCCGCACATTCCTTTGAATAGGGACTTTGTCTTCACTTTTTAAGATGTCATGTAGCTCCCTGTGAGTACTGGTGAGGTGGAAAGAAAACTGTAAGCAAATTACTGCAATCGACTTTGAAGTATGAGAATGTGACATGTGAGTGTGGAGTGCTTAGCAGACCAGAAGCTGATCTACTCTCTTTTTCCTTAGGTTAACTGTAATGGCTTCACAATTGAAGACGAAGAACTCTCTCATTTGGGATCAGCCATATTTCCTGAGTAGGTTGATGTTAATATTTTGCAAGTTAAAATTTACTTATTTAAAAAACCCCAAGGATTCTTGCACATCTGTGGAAGCAGATCTTTACTGAAAGAAACTTAATTAAACACCTAATTGTCTAGTTTTAAATGTCTTTGATTAGCAAATAAAGTGTGGCCAAAGGTTTGCTGCAGGTTTCTGTAAATATCTGGTGATTTTGGTAAAATTGCACTTGTAATTTATTTTGAAGCTTAGATTATGAACTACAAACAGCTTGGTGGGAAACACTTTCTTGGCTAGCAGGTCCTGGACAGGGGCATCATCTAATGATCAAAGCAAAATGAAAAGGATTGCAGGTGACTTGCTCAATTCACAACCTTCTGTTTTGGCTGGGTGTAATCCTTCACCTGGTGTTCTCTTAACAACATCCCTTCTACCTTTGCTCCTTGGCAGACAGTAAATCCCTTTCATAACTTCTTTCAGCCTCCTTGTTGTGACAGTAGAAAAAATCATGTGCCCATTTCTTAGCTTTACAAGTAAGCTGCAGAAGTGAAATGTTAACTACAGTTTGTGCACTGGGGAGCACAGCTGTCTTTAAGGCTGAGGAACATCTCTTCCATTTAAATGGAAGTGCCCTTCCCACTTCATGTAGCCAAGAAGGATATTTTTCCATCCCTGTTCTTTGCAAACCCTGTACTGAAAGTGTTATCGCTGCCTGCTTAGGTCGACTTCCTTGTGAGGCATAGATTACCAGTAGCTTATCTGTGTCAAAGTAATCTGAAACTTCCAGATGCCAAATTGAAGCAGGACCTGATTTTGTTAAGTGCTGCATACAGACAACAGTAGATAGTCCTTGCTTCACAGATTCTCCTCCTTCAGGCAGGCCTGTCTGAAGTCTGTATCCGCGATTTACAGATTGGAAATTAAGACCTTGAAATGCCCAGGGTCAGAGTCATGATGTGGAAAGGAGAGAATGAAACCAGGATGTTCTGGAAACACATCTATCATCACCCTTTGTTTGTAAATGATCAGCGTGCAAGAGCCAGATCTTTCCTACTTAACAGGAGCTTAAAAGACTGAAGAGAATTACGATTTTGCTAGAGAAAGAATTAAAATTATACGTTTTATCTCACATAAGCAGTAAATTGCACTTTCTCCAAGCTTGGTAGTAAGGGGGGGTTGCTTTCCCAAGCAGTCCCAAGTTTTTCTGTAAGCTTGTATAAGAGGGATCTCTTCCTTCCCCACTTCAGAAGTGGAGGCTGTTTACATTTTCATAGAAGCCTTAAGTTTGGATGAAGCAAATGACTTCTGTTTTCCTGTATTTGCTTATTCCATTTAGGTTAAATTTGTTTCTCTTCCTTTCTCCTCTGAGGAAAACAGTCTGTCTATCAAGGGTACCTAAATAAGATGTACTTAGTTAAGCGATATGAACGCCCCTGTTAGCTGTCCCATAGCACTATAAGAATGGGAAAATAGTAACTTGCCTGGGCCTGCAATAACAGAATTTAAAAGCTGTAATGATTCATTAGCACAGTCATTCTCCATATCATTCCAATGAATAACACTACAACAGATTTTACCAAGGTTACCTTCATGTTAAGCCTCAGAATAAAAACGGCTTATGGAGGAAGACTGAGTCAATCTTTCAGGCCTACACGTGAAGTGATGCTTAGCTTTTTGGCTGTTGCTGGTGGTGGTGGGTGAAAAGGTTTACTTCTCTGCTTTTGCAGTGTTGCATTGATGAACCATAGCTGTTGCCCAAACGCGATTGTAACTTACAAGGGGACCTTGGCTGAAGTCAGAGCTGTTAAAGAGATTGAGCCCGGAGAGGAGGTAAATGTACTGTGTTTGATTTTACTCTGTATGTGTGCATCCTAAAAGTAGGGCCCATTCTGCTTTTCAGGATTCATTTCAATACATTTAATCATAGGGAGGAAGGAACTTGCTTCTCAGAGAAATGTAAGATGTTGCTGTGGAAGGTTGGGGTGGCTCTGGAGGGATTCTCGGAGGCAGTGTCCTCTTTTGTGTTGAAACAAGGGAAGGGCACCTGCAGCAGCCACTGTGTATCCGCCAGCTCTGGCTCACTTTGCCCAGCTGTAAAATGAGGCTGAGTTTACTGATGTTTGGCTGCTGCTTTGAAATTCCAAGATCAAAGCAAATTATTACTGCTGTAATAGTTCCCAGTATAATAGTAATGCACTGGAATTGAAGCCAGAATAAACAAGGTAAATGGGTACAGATAAGTCCTCTGACTTCTGTTTGGACACAGCATCCACAAAACATGGGACTTGGTCGTATCACCTCAGCAGTGTTGGCTGGGAAGTCCCAGGAGCACAGGAGCGTGGTTTTAGGTGAAGCTGAACAGGGGTGGCTGAAATTCTGTGCAATTGGATAAGGCTCCGGGTTTACCTTGAAACTTCCTCAATTAAATAATGAACTCGGCAGGGCTGCTTTTTGCTTTAAAAAGAAAAGCAAAAAGATGTTAAACAGTCTTGAGGAGGATGTTCAAATATCTGCAGGGGATGAGGATGCAGAACGTGTTCTCTGGGGATGGAATTTGCATAGTTTCAATGGCTCATTTATTCATTTAGGCGAGGTTAATACTGCTCAAAGTAAGTTCGGGTTTGATTTTGGTAACCGCTGCTGCTTCTGAAGTGTGACAGCAGTTTTGAAGAGGGGGAGGGAGGTTATTTTTGTGGATTATAGATGTTCACCATAGTGAACAAAAGGAGTTTATATGCTGGAATGGTGAATGACTCCTGAGCAACTTCTTTTCATGCCATTTACTAACACGATGTTTTGTCTGTGATGCTGGCAGTCACTGCAAATGCATTGTGGTAATGGACAGGGGCTGATCCTGGTTAGGGAATTTTACTGTGGAATCCCAGATGTTTGCAGTGGTTGTAGGGAGGGCTAACTCTGAGAGGCAGTGATGTGGGGTATCAACCATGCTTAGCATATTCTTTTGACTGAGTTGTGCCTTAAAAGCTGCATGAGGTCTCCAGGACCTCGTGGCTTTTGTGAGTTCGCTTTTCTGACGCTCAGGAGCTTTATCGACGTTGCGGTGGTGGTTTCGAGGTTCTGTGCGGTCTTGCAGCCTGTGTCTCCATCTTCAGGTTCAATTCGGTCACTGCATCGCAACGTTTTTAACGTTTCTGGGGTAAATGCGGTTCCAGCGTTTTGCGTGCTTTGAAAGTAGGGGAAGGAGGAGTGTGAGGGGAAGTGTGAGATCCCTCAAAAGAAGCAGCAGCACATCCACTGTGTGAAATTACATCTACATCTGACTTTAGAGAAGAAAGAAACCTGAAGCAATAAAGACTGAGCAAAACGTTTCAAATAGCTAGAAATAAGGAAATGGAGCTAAAGCTGTTCCTCTGTCTGCAAAACGCTCAACTGCACCGTGCATGACATGTTTCTTGGGGGAGAGCTCACTTGAAAAATAGAGCATTAAAGCGAGTTGCAGGGGTTCTTTTCTGAAGACCATTGAAGTAGAGGAAAACTTAAGAATAGCATGTGTGAAGGGCTTTTAAAATGTTCAAAAGCAGGTTTTCTCTGCTTTAAAATATTGCTGCTGAAGTAAATCTGATATTCATTGTCCTAGAACTGGAGCACTGGGCCTCTCTTCTGAGATCTAAAGGTCTTGTCCTAAGTTTCTAAAGCTCCTAGCGACTGCTGTTGCCCCAATTTTTGCAGGTTTTCAGAAGGAAAAATCTGAGATTCCAGCCTCCAAAAACACCCAGGCCACTGCGATTTATCCTAAGCAGGATACCTGAACTCATTATTTTACTTCTGAAAAGTAGGCATTTCTTTGTAGTCTGACAGGAACCTGAGATTTATGCTGTGGTAGTTTCCTTATCCACACCTGAATCTTGCTGTCCTGGGTTTGAGCCAGGGTAATATTTGAGGGAAATTCCATAATGAATAGGAAAGGAAGCACTTCTCCGTGAAGACTGCAAACTGCAAGTCCTGGTGCTGCCGAGAGGCTTGGAATGTGAGGGGAGCAGGCAGGTAATGTGGCTGCAGGGAGCCACAGGTTGCATGAATATGCAGTTGTCACACTACGTATATCAGAAGCAGTAGCAATAAATACGTATAGTTACACTGCTTTTCACTGATTGCTGTGTTTTTACCATATAGGTTTTCACCAGCTATATTGATCTCTTGTATCCCACAGAAGACAGAAATAACCGCCTAAGAGACTCCTATTTCTTTGACTGTGATTGCAAGGAGTGTGTTACCAAAGAAAAGGTGAAAAAAATGATGAAAAGCTGCCTCTGACTGGCAAGGCACCTACCCAGGTCCTTAGATGTAATATTCCATCTTTAACTACATTTTAGAAAGCAGGATAAAGGGGGTGGGCTGG
>JAVHNF010011609.1:1128-14576 GCA_034783455.1 Micropsitta finschii | reverse complement strand
GTTTTGTTTAGTTTGTTTAAACTATAACTTGCAAATACTCCTAATCCTTTTGAGCAGTTGGAAATTGCCAAGTATGCAGAATACCCACAGAAGGACGTGTGCTGATCAACTAGGTCAGCCTGAAGTAACATTATGTAAAAAGGCCTAATCAAATTTTGATCATCCCCCTCCCCTTTTTTTTTCTTTTTTTCTTTATTTGTTTATTTTTAAGAAAAACAAAGACAAAACAATGCTGGAATTTAGAATTCCACACTGAAGGTTTCAAATGTCAAGTGCTCTTTCTTCTGACTACAGCCACCAGTTTAATTCAAGAGCATTGCTGAAACTTAATTACACTCAAACAGAGGGCAGTGCTCATTTTTATAATTAACTGGCTCTTTTTAGCTGAAAATATTCCAGGCAGTTTATTGAGAAGACTTACTTTCCTTTTAGTGAGTTGAAAGATGTTTGGGTTTTGGATTCATTTAAAAACAAAGCAATAACCACAGGGTATGGTATACAGTAAATAAACCAAAACAAGTTATCTCTTGACTGACCCACCTAATTTATATCTTTTCATTACAGAAGTCTCTCAGGAATAAATATGATAGAATGAAGCTGGGAAAAGACTATAGGAGCTTTTTAAACTTTTGATTTTAAAAATTCTAGTTATAGTCAAGACTTTGAGGTGCCATCCTTCTGCTTACTACAGGCTGGCTTGATTTTAAATTAGGAAATGCTGCAGGTCAGTTACTACAAGGCCTGGCATATTTTATAGTTGAAGGCATCTCAACCTTCAGCACTGGGAAATGGTTCCTCTTGTAGTGTTTGTTAGTGATGAGCAAAGAAGAGCCTAAGGATCCTTGTGCTGTTTATTGAGGTTTTGGGTTTTAAAATATGCCACTTCTTGAATTTTTGCCTATGTTGGTAAGGCGCCAAGTCATCAGCAACTTTTGATTATCACACACCTGCCCTTGCAAGCATATTAACAGCTCTAAATACTTAGCTTTCTCCTGGCAGCTGTTCACATAACCAAATCCTGACACCATGAAACTTCATGAAACTCATTCCTTAGACTTAACCAAGTTCTGAGATCAGATTATCTCTTTCTTATTTAGCTGGTACAGAATTTAGCCTGGTGTTTTTAAGAGACTGTGAGTAACTGTTTTCCCCTGGACCCAGGTATATTGCCAAAAAGTTCCCCACAACCAGCATTACTCTTAAGTTGTTCATTCTCTCTGCTAAGTATTAAGCATTCTTTCAAGTCACTGTAAAGCTGCTCATACAAGTACTTCTTATCTCATTTAATCTAATTAACTTGAGTTGGCATCCCTGGTACCTAACCCAGCTGATACTGACAGCTAGGTGAGGGAATGCTCATAAAAGCAGCCTGACAGTAACAACTGAAGGGGCTGTTTATCACAGCTGTTTAGAGAGTACATATTCATTCTACATCTTTAATACTCCTGCCTTGTCTGGCCTATCACAAAGATCAGCCAAAGCCAAAATGGTTTTTCCCCATTTACATCTGTTTGACAATACTTAAAAAGCTAACATTCAGAACATTCACCTAAGCTGAAGGACACCAAAAATCCTTGCTCAAAACTGGGCACAAGAAATACCCAAGATCTAACCATCCAAATGACAGGAGAAAGCCTCCCACTTAGGGAATACATGGTGCAAATTAATAACTTAATTTTTCCATTCTCCAAAAAGCAAAGCAGGCTGACCTGGATCAGTATCTGTGGAGGGCTATGATACAGGAATTTCCCAGTAGCCCAGACTTGCCTCTCTTCTTAGTATTTGGTATGGACTAGAATAAGTGGCAACCACTTCCAACTTCTCTAAATGGCATTCTTAAATACTTGATGCTTTCCAGGCATAGATGCTTTAGATATATGAACAACATTGGATAGCAGGATACAGCTATGTAGAAATTGAATCCACCTGTAGATCTAAGTCAAAGTCTCATCTATACAGAAGCTTTTTCTAAGGCAAAATGAGTCTTTAACAGTGGTGTGGTTTTAGCCTATTTGCATTATCCAGGCTGAGGGAGACATAAATTAACCCCTAGCACTGCCTGGTTCTGTGCCTTCCATGAAGCAGCAATGGCATGCCTATAAGATCAAGGCAACCAAAGAACCCTTCCCAAGTGACACTTTTAGGTCACATACAATTATTCTGAATGGCCATAAAAAACACTGACTCAAAAAAAAGAAGTTAAGTCCACAAAATCAATCTCCAGTTTTTTTGGTGTTTGTTAAATCTCAAATGTAACTTTTAACAATGGGCAGATTTGGTTGTACTACTGCAGGCATTAAGTGGATCTAGAATTTCCATAGAAAAACACTGGCTGAATCACAGCCCATCATACAAGTTTCTGGCACATTCCACTGTCTCTAAAGCCAGGCTGTGTATGCGAAAAATACGTAAGTATATGTAAATGTTACGACACTGCATCTCACAAGCACCTACTGTGAAAAAGTAATCCTACTTTGAACAAGCCTGTAAGAACTAGGGTATGAGTTCATTCACCCTCGTTCCTCAGGTCCTAACTGCAAATGATGCCCTAGGACCAAGGCACCAGCCTCTGTATTTGCATATCCTACTCTGCATCAGGAGTAACAAGCCAGCAAGTACAGGCACAGTTTTTACAACAGTACATGTCTGATGGCACTTCTTACGTGATCTGGCAACAGATCAGTCCCTTGGCAGCAAGTTAACCCTGATGTCAACCAGTGTTAATGGAGCCACTGCAACATGCAGTATGTGATAAAAAGGGCAGGTCCATCTGCCCCCCATTACAGTAGCACTTTTTAATACCTATTATATTCTGCATTAAGGTAAGTTAGAGACACTCCCTTTTTATGTTTAAAATGCAGGAACCCCTTGAAAGTCCATCAACTTTAAAAAAAAAAAAAATATTTCGACTGAGGCCAGTCATGGACAAAGCTATTTTATGACCTTCACTGCTGAGCTCAAAGGAGTGTTTGTAAACATAATGGGTGGGAAGAAGAGCAGCACTGACAAATTCCTGAGGATGATAACTATATGGGGATTTGAAATTTTAATTGATTTTTTTTTAATCCACTCATTTTACTCCCCTCCTCTCACAAACCATGTATTAGCATCAAGTGTCACACAAACAATTCAGCAGGAACTTTTCCCCCTTTTGTTGTGCTAAACTTCTCTTTCAGAAAGTCCAAGTTGCCCATTCATCTTTTAAACGATTTGCTGGGTATTTTTGAACTCTCCATAGATTTCTTTCTTTACCTTTAAATTATAAACTGAATTTTTGTTTCTTGCAGAAAGACTGCTATTAAGCTGTGCTGATTATTTTTTTTGTCCTGATAAATTGCATCAGTTTCTACTACCACATTGTACATGGCTAGGAGTAGTATAAAAAAGAATGTAGTATTATATGTACTATAAACACTGGCAAAGCTACAAAGAAAAATGCATACACAAAGTTTTACTTTCCTAATAGGAACACTGGCATTAGCAAATAGTATATTTGAACCAGTAGGAAATGTTACTTTGTAGTTGCAAACACTTTGTAAATAAAAACTTGTTATTTTTTTAATGGAAATTTTATAGAAGAAGCTATTTCTGTATACTCAATTTATCCCATGTTTACTGAAAATGCTGCAAGTGGGAACATTGCAAAATGGGGGTGGGGAGCAGACATGTCTGACTGAAGTGAAAATTACATATGCTTTGGAGAAAAACATCCAGTTGTCTGTGAACAAGAACATAAAGCTTAACTGTAGAGGAACTGAATAAAAGAATTTCAAGGCAACATGATAAGGCTTGTTTTTGAAAAATGCAAAAACCAAAAAAAAACATTGTGGGAAAAGACTGCTCAACATTCATGTTGGCAGTATGCGTACCTCATGCCCTACTTTACAGTTTAACTGATGTCCAGGAAATACTGCATCCTTTGGTGTTTTAAAAATGCATACAAAAACTTAGCCAGCTACCATCCAAGGAAACTGAACATGTCATTATCCATGAAATGAAAGACGCCAGATTTACGTAATTGTTCCATTTTAACAAAGTAGCTTACTACTGTCCCGATCTCAACAAGACATGCACCCCAGCTACACCTAAGGGAAGGCCTCAGAAACAGCTTTTGTATTGTTTTTCTAAAAGTGTTAGTTACTTTAACAGTCAAGTAAGTCTCTGAGGAGGAGTTCACAGCATTCCCCTCAGCATGCTGTATTCCAGTACTGTGTGTGCTACCCCTGTCTCTCATGCTAAATCCTCTATCCTGTGGACACCATTCAAACAACTATAGGCTCTGAACACACATCCTTCCAACCCTTTACCCTTATTTTGGTAACAAGAATCCAAGAAATATGAATTTAGGGACTTGGGGAGCAGTCCCCTTTCATCATCTGTGCTGGTTTTCCAACCAAATATAAACTCACCAAGTAATTGCACAGTGCTTTTTCCTCACCATATGTGTAGAAGTTCTATGACTTAATATTTTTCATCACAAACCAGCTGAAAGCAAAGGTTAAAAGACAATAGGAAGAGACTTGCAAACCTGTAAATTCATTCTTGTGTAATAAATGGAAAGTCAAGCACAGACCCCTTTCATATAAAATGAACTGGCATATTTGGGAAGGCATTTTCATGAACAGATTTGGCAGACTCCAGTTAGCCCCACATAACTAGCTAAAAACCATAATGTGGTTTTTATGGGTAAGAAACAACTTAAGAAATGAGAGGGTACAGCCTTTAGCTCAGTAACAAATACACTGCTTATTAAAAAATTAAATCTGTAAATCTGAACTGCCTTTCAGGTCAGTGCTACGGAAGTTGTTACCAGAAGGATTCTGGAACATTACGCTAATGGTGAAGCTGGCTGGAATAAATACTTTCTTGTAAACAATCTAAAAGGACAGGTGTTTGTTGTAAACTAGTTTTATCTCTTTGTGCCATGTTTTAGTCTGGGGATCTGACTCGCAAGAACCCAAAACAGATATTGAGAATATCTTAAAGCATAAAACCCCTTTTATTCTTTATCTTCTAAGAAAGAGGTATTCAGCATGGTTCTTTATAAATGGAGAAGCCTGCAAACAGCTCTCTCTGAAATTACAAATGCTTTTGGTTACAATTGGAATGCCCAATAGGATATCACCAAACAAAACTGGTTTGTATTTTCTGCACATAAGTCTGTATGTTTTGTAAGAGGGGAATCAAGCAATGGTAAGTGCTGCAGCATTAAGGTGCTCTGTGCTAGCAGTAACAACAGAAACATTAAGACAACAAATATTTTCCTTGGTAAAAAAAAAAAACCAAACAAAAAACCTGGCGCCTTCAAGAATGTGTTTTGCTGAATTACACACATTCACGGGCTGTCAGACAGCAAAAAGATTTCAAAATATTCCGGGAAAACAGAAAAAGAAAACCACCAAATCTGTGTAGGTTTATTATTCATTAAACTTTGTCTCAAAAGTGTAGGATAGGAGATAAATTTTAACAGTACTCCATTGTGGAAAGTCCTCTGTCACGAGTAATGTCCCTGACTGCGTGTGATGCGTGTAGGTTGCTCCTGAACACGGCATAGCTTTACTGCAGCACGCCTGCCCCTCCTCTGCCTGAAAACTAACATATCTTGGCTCTTGGTGTCCTACATAATACCAAATTCCTATTCTGTTGCTCCTACCATAGATCGTTCAAAAGGCTGACAAAAATAATGGCACCAGGATTGCCTCCTTGCTGAAACCACTGATCAGGGGTAACAAAACACAAGAAACTGATCCTATGTATTTGAGAGGATAAACAGTACTTCTCATCTGTCACAATCCTTAAAACAAGTCTGTCATACTGAAAAAAAAACCAAGTTGTGGAAGGATTTGCGCTCCTGTCTCCTGGTTCTCAGAGCTGCTGCCTAGACAACTGACTGCAGGCTCGACTGTGTTGCATTTTGAGAATCTCTCACCAGCCATCCACAGAACTCACAGACCCACCAACCGTAACCAAAACCCACTGTCTCAGGCACAGCTGAACAGGAAGTAATAGAGAAACCTGCAACAATGAGATGTCATCAAACACGAGCACTGACAAACCGGGGCTCATGTTCTGCCAGCAAAGGCAGCAGAGTTACAAAATGGCAAAATCATCTAATCACCATTGTTCTACAACACATGAAACCAATCATCTCCTTTGGTTCAAATGACCTGGGCTAACCCAAGTTTTCATCATCTTCACATTAAAGTCCAGGTTATGCATCAGTGATAATATACAAATACTACACTTAATTAAACTATCACCATTAATTTAACTATCACCATTAATTTAACATTATTTTTCAAATACTAAAGAATAAAAAATACATTTAACACCATATGATGTGAAAAGCACCAGACTGCATTTTCACAGCAGCTGCTGGCATAAGGAAGGTAGTTATTTTTAATAAATAAGCACCACAGTGACACAAATTTCTTGGCACATTTGGGAGTTACAAAAAATTTCAAATGAATAAACCACACTGACGATGGGAAAATGCCCTCATGTTTAGCTGTGTATAATTTAGGCCTCCAGCCTTCCAGGGTGAAATTAAACTGTATTCAGAGCTCTCTGTAAGAAGACGAGGTTGCAGGCACGGATAAGAACAAGTTACCGCATGGTAAGGAAGGGTGGGAACTCACCACAGGTAGCTCACACACTGCAATGGCCCACACTGTACCACACAGAAAGCTTCTCTGTGGTAAAGACTTTCCTGAAGAAGAGGGGTGGGAAGTGGAGCTTCCTCAGTTGCCAGCATGTTTTAAGGCCACACCTTAGTTAAGCATCCAAAAAAGAGAAAGAGGTGCTTGCATGTTCATGTACTTTGTTAAAAGACATGTTAAAAGTTCCTGTGCACAATCTACTGTGGTGCAATGCCAAACTATGACCGGGAAAGGGGTACTATTCTTTTTTCCAAAAACATCACTCTCTTCAGAGCTACCCTGTATAGCAAACATATATATGTAACAAATTCATCCTATATCCTCTATGCCAAACACGGCACAGTGTAATGCCACCCACAACTGTCGTATCATTTCCAGAACTGTTTTTGCACCCATTTCGCAGGGATCAGAGCCGCGGCTGGTGTCACACCTGCGGTACCTCCCAGCTGTACTCGCTTTGCACACCTTCCCCAGACCTCCACACAGCAATGCCGGAAAGCACCCCCTTCTCACCACCTTGCCCTCTGGGCCACCCCACCACACACTCGCAGGCTGTGACCTGCTCAGCCCCTCCATGTGACCGAGGCTGCTCGTTCTCCAGGCCCAGCTCACCAACGGCAGCGGCGTTGAACCCCGTGACTGCCAGTGACAGCGCGCTGACCGCGGGGGTGCCCTCCCACTTTTCCGAGGCACCGGCCCGCCGAGGGCAGGTCTCCGTTTCCCCCGCCTGAGGCCGGGACCATCTCTCCGCACCGCCCGCCGCTGTTACCTTCGGTACGTCCGCCCGGCGGTGCCGGTCTGCCCATCCACTGTGGAAAACCCCTCACACCCTCCTCACTCCCGCCCCGCAACGGTTAACGGCCGCTGCGCGAGCCAGCACCGCCCTCCGGCCCTGCCAGGTGCTCGTGGCGGGGGCACTGCCCTGGCCCTGCCAGGTGCAGCCCGGCCCGTGAGGCCGCGGCACCCGCACGCAGCAGGGCCTTTAACGGCCGTTGTTTTACAGCTTTTTGGAGTCCAGTTTAAGTTCTGTTAAAAATCAACACAAAGGAGGCAGCGGGGCAGGCTACGGCGCGGCCTCCTGTCTACCCAGGTGTGGTGGCGCTGGCTGGGTGTCACCAGTGTTGCCACCGCTGTGCCCGGTTGTGCAAGGTCTTAACTTGCATGGAACCGTCCCTACACAGGATTTAAACAGAATCAGAACCATAAGGAGAAAAGATTGTTACTTCAAAATTCCGAATGTACAATCAGAGAAATAGAGAGTAATCATGACTGGGAGAATACAGTCATATGAAGTGGGTGAATCTATATAATGTTAATTGGGGAAAAAAGAAGTGATTCAACACTCATGGGTGGAGAATCTCTGAAGGTAAAACCCCTAAACTCTCCAATTTAAATACAAACAGCTCTGGAGGATCTGCAGACAAAAACCTCAAGACAGAAAAGGGTTCAGTGCTTGCAAAACACCCTTTGAGGGAGACTTTTTTTATCATCCTCCTACACTGTGATAACATTTCACATTACCATAACAAAGTAGTGAAGCATTATTAATTGTAAATTAACAAAACTGTAGAAGTTGCTGTGCCTATTGCTAGTAAGATAACTTGTATGAGATGTAAATCAATACAGCTGTTGGCTGGTTGCAGTTAGGTTAACTGTCCTGATGTAAGCCCAGGACTTTTATTGTTGTTATTACTTTAGCACCTTTGATATTTTTTCATCAAATAGTTAGCATGACTAAAGCCAAGTTGGAAACTTTATTCATGTTCTGCCAAGCTCCTACCTAGAGTTTTGTGACATCAGGCAATATATTAAGCCTATTAAATTAAGATCAAATGTGATAGGTCTATTCTGTCTAAGGTCCACCATCAAATGACTTAAGTCAGCTGTATCAGAGCATCCATCAGTATTTGCTGGCCCCTGAGCAGCAAAGGGCAGAAACCTTTGCACTGGCAGAGACCTCATCAGGTTTCAACCCATGCAACTACAGCTGTGTGTGTTCTGAAATGACTGGTATTGAGACATCTACTTATCTATTTAAATATAGGAATGTGTGATTGGCATGATAACACCAGAGACACAACTCCAGGAATTAAAGCAGTATTTACTGAAGATTTTTCATTAAGAACTGCAGAGCCCAAAGAATTCTTGCCAGACTCAGACACAGGTCTCATTCTTCTCAGAGGAGTACCCCTATTTCAAACCTTTGGAAAAATACTTCCATCAAGTGGTATATTTTGTGACTAATAAACTATTCAGTTAAAACTAATATACTGCACGATAATTGCAGCCAAACATAGGCTGCCCTGATTGGCAATGGATATAATCCCTTACACTGGGAATTTTTGTTTCCATTTAACTAGTTAAACTTGTGTTAGAAAAAGACAATATGAAAATATCAGTAGTAAGAAGAGGGAAAAAAAGTACAGAAGACTGCCCCTACAGTAGTCAGGCTCTTACAAGATACAAAGCCTGAAGGTAAGTGGCCTATGCACTGTTCTTAATGCTGCCCAGTGAGGAAGTACAAGAGCCAACAGACATTGCTAACCAAGTGAGGCTGGTTTTGTGGGTACAGGATGCACACACACCAGAAAAAAAATGCACAGTGATGAGCTTTTGAAAGTGATACCATGGATTTCCAGAATTACTTTTTGCCTTTTCTATTTACACATTTTTGTATCTCTATAAAGAAGGTAAATACTACATAAGTTGGATACCTAGGCATATATTCCCCTCTGTGCTGAAGCTGTGAAATAGTGCTTTGAAGGGGAAAATGCAAGCACTGTGCTCTGCTTACTGCTTCACAGGGCATATGAGTGTTAAACTGAACAGCATGGCTGATCCTGCATGCAGAAAATGCCAAGACTTTTGCACTCATCTCCACAAAATCCCATTGGTCATTACTAATGACCAGCAACTTCATGGAAGAGCTATTATAGATTCTTGACTTTATATTATTTTCGGTGTGCTACATATGTTTGTTCTCAAGAGGAGCTTTTACATCTTTTGTGATCCAGAACGAGTTAAGGAGCCTTGTGCCTGAGCTCCCTGCAGACAAGAACAATGTGAAACCTCTGACAAGCCAAGCAGGCAACTCTGGCTCAGCAGATAGTGGGAACATGAACTCAAAGGGCAAAGACATCTCACAATTCCAGCAGCCATTCATGTCCTCAGGAGATTTCACAGAGCTCTGTTGTCATGTTTTAAGTCATGGCTGCATTTCTGTTTGTCAGAATGCATTTGCTAGTTGCTGAGTTTTTATATGCAAGTCAGCCTACAGCAGTTCCCAGTAATGGCATCTTACGCAATTTCTGACCTACTTTAACACATTGGAGCACTTAGAAACACGAGATCTACTGCAGCGGCTTTCTGCTTGACTGTTAACACTGCAGCAGGAAGCAAATCTTTAGATAAATAGACTGATCCACTAAAATACAGGTTACAAAGAGAAACAGACATTAATTTCCAAGGTATTTGTCACACCATTAGGAGCATCCAGGTCAGTCGTTGTACCTATTTTCAGCTAGAGAACATACACATTTCAGAAAGTGCGAATGGTCAAATTCAGTAAGCTGTTACATACACACTGACCTGTGTACTCCTCCTCAACCTTTCTATCCTACAATTTCTCAAACAACACTTTAAATCAGGGCTTGTGTGTAATGAAACACTATGGGGTCAGAAATATGTAGACCTTTCCTTTTGCCCCACCAGACAGCTATGTCGGAGAAGAAAGCTGTCCTCTTCTAGACATCCTCCTGAACTATAGCAATGAACAGGTCTCTGAGGAACACTAATGGTCTTATCAAAGAGGATATTTGATATTCTTCTATTACTCATTCCACTACCAAATGTGAATAGCTGGGGAGCTAAACACAACTACTAAAGGAGATAGAAGTATTCCCACTGTTAATCAGCCCTAATCTTTGAACGGGAGGGCAATTAGATTGAAATAATTGGGAAAACTGTCTCCATCTTCTCTCACATGAGAAACAGGACTCGGCTATAGTGATTTTAAAAGTTATTACATGTTCCACAGTGTGTACAGATTAAAATGTCTGACCACAGTTTGACTGTGCCTACAGAAACTTGTCACTGCAAACAGTGTCGAAGTTCAACATCTACAGAGCAGGGTTGTGTTTTGTTTTTGTTTTGTAGTTTTTGGGGTTTTTTTTGTTTGCCTTTTTTTTCTTTTTTTTTTTTTTTCTCCCCAGAACAATCCTGGAAAGGTGTTTGGGTGATTTTTTAAATTCTTCTCTTATTTCTAAGACATCAGGAAAGTTTTAAACATGACTGAAGCAAACACCACACACCGTGGTATACAAGTACATGTGTAATCTGTGTCAGTGCTCAGAACAACTCTCTATTCTGATCTAGTGGTTTTATCACTTCTTGTGTCTTCTTTGGTCATTCCACATCCTGCTTTAATGGAATAATGCTCTCTCACCTTAAAAATCTATAAAGGCTTAGACAGGATTTTGACATTAGAATTTCATGTAGTTGATACTGTATGATCTTGGTAACTGATCAGTAATTTAACCCTATAGCACTTTTCCCCTGCAGACAAAATAATTAAATCCAAACAACATCCAATATTTTTCACCAACAGCTATTTTACCTTGTTTCTTTAATATAGTCATTCTTACCCTGTCATTCCAGTATAATTTGTACCTTACTACTACAGTGCCCCTAATAATCCTGATTTTAGCATGTTTCTGAAATGCCCAGGCTTAAAGTGTGGATATTACTGTAACAGGTAAACCCTTAAAACTACAAGCATTTTGATACATGTTTAATTTGGGGTCAGCTACTTCTCTGTCACATTAAGGGAATTTTATGTAATGTTGGTTGGTCTTCGCTGTGTTCTGGTTTTGTATCCTTTAAGATAATTAATAAAATTAAGAGGTGTTTCAGACTTCTCCTGTAGGTTAATGTATCACCTTGAACCTCAGTGCAAACCTTTGTATGCCTATAAGCTTCACTCTCATCTTTCATTTGGAAACTGTTTCAGAGATAAAAACCTAGATCAGTTCTGTTCTGGCTGGAATCTACACTGGAAAAATATATTCCTTTTGTTCTGTAACTTTTCTCCAGTTTTCCTAAATTTACTCTTTTTCTTCTATATAATTTCTAAACTAAGTGGTATATTACACGAAAAGCCTACTAAATGGGCTAATATTTGATCACATAGATCTCTAAAAATTCCTAAACCCAACAAATTATATTTTACTTTTTCTCCTATCCAAAATGCTGTTGGTTTGCATATAATTCACTTCAGATCTTCCAGGCAATCTCTTAACACTTTCAAGAAGCTTCCTTATACCCAACAAGGAAATTACTATACAATAAACAGAAGCATCACAAACCTTCCCTGACCTGTGCCCAACACCCAGCAAGTTCCCAAACAGTCCATTTTACATCCTGCTTCACAGCTGTTGTTTCCTTTGGGAAAAGTCTCAACAGTCACAAGCATACAGAGCTATTAATTTAGACTGAGGGAACTACCTATAGGAACATTTCCCCTCTTTAAAAACATACGTCCTCCTGCAACGCAATTTCCTTTCTCTTCCACAGCACAAGCGTTGTAACCCTCAAGATAAGACTGCACTACAGTGAACCTGCAAGTCGTATCAACATGAGTACAAACTCCTCCCGTTCAAGCTGTATAGCAGGCCTCAAGAGATAGCACTTGCTCTTGCATGCAATGTGTATCCGTGTACCATCCACTGAAAAGACATACACATAAAACATCAAGTGAAGTAACTGAGACACTCCCTACCATCTGGAGAAATTTATCTTAATTCATCCTTACTTTTTCAGAGGTGGATTTATTTTCCCTTGTTCTCTTAGAAAGTCAACAACCAGATTCAGATCAAGAATTGCATTTAACCTTATTTAGCAGCTAAACTCCTTTTAGGCTCACTCTGCTGGACTTCAGTGACTTGAAATGCTGAGGGCAAGGAGGCAGGAGAAAAGCCTCAGTAAGCTCCTAACATCAGACCTGTGGCTATAGTTGGTCTAAGTGAATAGTTCAATGAATTATTGAGAAGTTTGAGGAGTGATTTAGTAGTGAACAAGAGAAGAAAATGAGCTGCCACTATGGCCTGCCACACATGTAGCTTAAGAGTAGATTAAAGTTTATAAACTTATGTGTGTGTCAGTTTGTTTTAAACTAACATTTAAACCAATTGGGCTACTAGTAATGTACTATTAAGTAGTGTTTAAATTATGCAACTTCTAAACCCAAATTTACAGAGGAATTTAAAGAATTACATATGATGTGCTAATTCTATGCTAA
This sequence comes from Micropsitta finschii, assembly GCA_034783455.1. Classification (NCBI taxonomy): domain Eukaryota; kingdom Metazoa; phylum Chordata; class Aves; order Psittaciformes; family Psittacidae; genus Micropsitta; species Micropsitta finschii. The sequence continues at coordinate 1,622 of JAVHNF010011609.1, read as the reverse complement.
CCTGCACCTACACTTGAAAGGCAAAAGAAACAAAAATAAGTCAGTATAGTCAACCAAAATCCATTCCTTACACTAAAACTTACCCAAGCTCTGATGCATTATGCTTTTTCTTATTCAGAAGTACACTTAAAAAGTTCACGCAAGTTGGCTGAAAAGTAAAAGCCATTAAAATGCTTAAAGCCTTAAGTAGGTGCATCTGTCCCATTTGTAATAAGGAGTGAAGCAGACTGCGGTGTCAGTGAAAGTCTGCTGCTGCATGCACTCAGAACAGCGTGTTCTCTGCTGAGTTTGTTTCACTTGTGGTTTATAAATGAACCTTCTAGGGTCTGATGTTTGGAAATCCAGTTGAAAATTAATGTTTCATCCAAAAACCCAAACCAGATGGTACTTGGCCAGTTATGCTGTTCGGAGCATGCCAGTGTGTGTAACTAGATGCCCAGTTTCTCTTGCCGAGTGTCCACTTCTGATTCAATAAGCTATAATCCTTTCTTTAA
>JAVHNF010011608.1:0-10469 GCA_034783455.1 Micropsitta finschii | reverse complement strand
GAACAACAACAATAATAAGTTAAAAAGTAGAACAAAATTGTCTGGTTATCTCAACTGAAATTCTGGACCTTTTAATTTAACCTGAGATGGCCTCAGAAGGAAAACAGAAACAGAAAGAGTTAAGTCCAATGTTGGTAGAAGGACATGCTCTAAAAGCCTGATTATCCAGACGAAACAGATAAATCTGTTACTCTTTCTCTAAATATCAACACTGCATAATTAGCAGCTGCTAAAATAATAGAAGCCAATTGAAGAAAAACATGGTATGCTCTATATTCATTTATTAAATACCTTATGTTTCCAAACAGAGCTTTCCATATTTGCTGCAAAACTGAGTAGCTTCATGCTCTACATGACTGAGCAAAGATGACAGCACTGAAATGAGCTATTACTATTTCCATCAAGAAGAGAGGATGAACTAGTCTGTGTCTTTGAGGCGAAAATATATATTCATCAAATGGAAAAGCTTTAAAAAGCAGCACTATCTAAGATATCAGCATCCCGTCTCCCTTGGAGACAGCTAAACCCCACATTTATCTAAATTATCTTGGTAATATGACAGAGTGATTGCTCACTAATGGTCAGTAACAGTTTTCTTTGTCATTTTCCTAGTCATTACCTCCTCAGAATGAACTCCAGAATAAACTGCTGATGCATCGTGACTGGAATATAAAGCATACTGTTACAACAGAGACCATTTCTATTAAACTCACGAACCTGTACATTGGACTTCTGACATTTTTATTTATGAAAAATAATACCCCTCTATTACAAACCCTGATGAGCTGAGAGATATTTTACGCTTAAAACAGAAATAAAGAAATATTTATTTTGCACAGCTATCTTCTACTTTCTTTCTTTTCTCCCCACAGCAACTCATACACAGGAGCCACATTCTCTGCAAAATGAAGAGCACTGTTCAAAGAAGGTGAGTTTCATCAATACTGTATTTCATGTCCCATTCAGCTGCATTTTTAAATTCGGATATTTAAGTCTATTTGCCCTTTTCCAGGAGCTGGGGAGAATCACTGATTACACAGTCTGCCTGAATCTCATTTCCCCCACTGAGTTTGAGAAAAGCCCTCACAGAACACTTGTGCACGTGGCAGCTGCTTACTGACTCCTCCTCTAAGAAAGAGTGAAAATTTTCAGTGCTGAGATCTACTGTCTTTATTTCAAATTAAATGAAGCTGATCTGTTGAACTGCAAGGATGGAGGGAAAAAAGAACTTGATCAGATGTAGTAAAGGAGCCAAAGTACTGTGACATGAAACTGCGTGGGTTTTGAATACTGCAGCAGCCTAGAAAACCAGCATTGGTGTGACCATAAAGGAGGATCATATCTTCCCCAGTGTCACACCAAAGGGATGCATACTGATCCTTCAGGGAATCTTAAAAGCTGAAGAGTTAAGGAAGTGCAGTGGAGCTTCTACGCTGCATTGTCTGACCTTCTTTTCTACAAGAAGGGATCTTACCCGTTTGCTGTGAAAATGGGCACTGACAACATGGGCAGCCACAGAGTGACAGAGGTGCTTCATTTGAGCTGTCAAATGCTCTCCCAACCTTGAAAAAAACCACATGCACATATAAGCTATACATACAAAAAGCTATCAATACTTTTGGGGTTTTTTTAAACCTCTGTTGCATTGAGGAGGAATGAGAGAATCATCTGAAAAGTCTGATATTTCTAATCATTAGGGTATAAGAACTCAAAGGGTTAGATCAAATTCCTCTTTCTCTTAAAACAGGCCACTAAGCTATGTAATTTTGCTTGTTTTACAGAAAATGCTTTGTATCTTTGCTAGCCTAGCTTGACCATGAATTTCAGGTCAGGACCATGGAGTTCATGACCATGGAGTTCAGGTCAGGTCCTCGATTCAGCTAATCCAGAGGTGCACAGCTTACAAAAGAAAAACAGGTCATAGGTCATGCAGAACCTCATGAGGTGCCTTTCATAGCTGACACCCAAGAACAGCCGGTGGTTATTTATACACATTCAAGTGTTTCCAGAAAGTGCCATCCGGCAGCATCAGGAATCCCCCTGCCCCCAGAGCACCAGAGCAGAGCTCCTTGGGAGGATCAGCCCCAAGCTGGGTTTCTGAGATGAGCCATGTCCCAGGGCTACGTAATGCTCCCCTTGCCAAGGTTTTGGCTTGTTTGTGGTGGTCGATAATACAAAAAGCTTGTTGCCAGCAGCTGTCAGGCACAATTTTCCAAGAAATACAGACATATTCTTTCTCTTTTAAACGGAGAGAAAAAGGAATGGAGCTGAAGCCTGACCATGATTAAACTTTTTGTGTTCAGGCTGCCTCACTCCTATTGCCTTTCCCAAACACAGTGTTGAAGATTTGCATATTTCTGTGTATATGCAAGGAGTTGATCCTGGCAGACAATGCATTTACCTGAGAGGACAATGGAGGACTGGCACAGAAAGGAAACATTTTTCCTTGCCAAAGTGTTGGTGCATCACTGCTTGTCATGTCTATTCAAGTTCTGTTTTCTTGTTTCAAAAAGTCATCTGCCATCTGAATGTGATCAGCCTCCTTGAGGGCTAAGAAACAAAACAGCACAGCTGTTTCACATGCTGAACGGGCCATGAGGCTAGGGCTGAGAAGCCAGCCTGAACCACGTGAGTCCTGTCCCCATGGGGTGAGACAGTCAGGCTTTCAGCATATATAGTAAGAATTCTCACTACATCCATGGATTATCATGGGCTGTTATCTAATATTCTGAAACTAGATGAATTTCTACATTTTCTAGATGGAGGGTAAGAAACGCAACAAGAACCTGAAAGTGTAAGACCCAACAGGCTGAGCTCAGATTAGCTCATTATCATATCTCCAATGCCCAGCATTGTATGGGTATCCACATTTGGCATTTTGTGGCATCAGCTGAGTGCCACTGTTTGATTATGCATTCTGTGTCAAATTGCTCCATTTTTGAGACTTGCTGGAAATGTCATTTAATGCCCTTTAGTTGCTGCATGTGAGAAACAGTCACTAATTTTTCACCTTCCCTATACTTCTCTAACTTCTCTCTCCCATGTCAAGGTTTTTAAGCTGATCTTATATGAAATCTATTCCCCTAGAAAAGACTTGAATGTTAAATGACTGATTTGCAAATTAAGTAACGTAATGACATGTTTTAAAATAAAACTAATATGCCTAAGAATAATAAATATTTGAAGATGGAGATCAGTTCAAATAACACTGAGATACATGAGATTATTTTCATTGTTTAGTGCTCTGCTCTTGGAACAAATTCAAACACTCAAAGCTTTGAAAATATATATACTGCAATAAAGAAGCAGTAAAAATATCAGCAGGAATGACCTAAGTATATGTGAGAGAGGTGAGCAGAGGCAGGAGGAAAGGGAGGAGTTTAAGGTAGCGCAGAAAATGCTCTCCCCAAAATCATTTGAATGCAATAAGAAATGAATCTATTCTGTGTATTTCCCACTATAATGAGTTATTTTTTGCCTCAGGCTGCCAATCAATTCTGCTGAAAAAGACTCCAAACCTTCAAATGTCTTGAGTTAATGCTCTTACATGAACTAAAAATTTGCACTTAAATGTAACAGTGTTAGGAAGAGATATTGTAAAACGTTGCTAAATTTATTGACTAGAAAAGTGGAAGTGGGTAATTTGTAAGAAAATAATTTAATTCTCCAAGGTGATTGAGTCTCTCTGCCTTTTATCACTGTGCCTAAGAACTTAGCACACTATATAAGCAAAACAACTCTTCAAAATGTGCAGTAGATCTGCAGACAGGTATTTTGACCCTTAAAGAGATTTTAATCCATATTTGCACAGTCTTGAACCCAAGCTTCAAAGTGGCCTTGCCTGAGAGGCAAAAGGAGGTAAATGAAATAGTAATACCACAGGGAAACATCACTATCCCAACTTGGCAAAAGGAGAAGCTAAGTAAGAAGCCAGCCACATGCCTTGGGTATGTGAGACCAGGGTGCCAAAGGGGAATTTTACTAACAAGACAGAGACTGCAGGTACCTCAGGACATCCCCTGTGGAAGTGAGAGCACAGAGTAATCCCTTCTGATTACATACAGGATGCTTCCCTTACCAGACTCGCCTCCGAACTGGACAAAAGATACCTTCATTTTCAGCATTATGCATATGGTTGTATTTGCAGGGATATAGCTGTATTTGCAGGGAAACTGAATTTTTAGGAAGAAAGGTTTTGGTATGTTGAAAATGAATGAGAAGCCTTTTTGACCTTAAATGACGTGCACAATTCTCTAATCCTCTCAGAAACACCCTTGTCACACAAAACAAATAATTTAGAACTCTAGGCCACTCTAAAATCAGGCAGCATATGATTAGCATTAAACCAAAAAAGCATTTTAATCCTGCTTGCAAGATTAAAGAGGTGCTGAAAAACAAAGTGGTATTCCTGTTTCCCTCTGAACGAAATATCCCATTTGATAACAACAGGAAGATCTAGAGAAGAAATACCTGCAAACTGAGGTGAATGAGAGTGTGGCTGGAGGGCTTTTCAGCTTTTAAAGTTCCAGCTATTGACTTCAAGGAGGTTTCTTCAAATCTGTATTGGTGTTGCTGAGAGCAGACTCTGGTCTCCAGCCCTCAGACCTTGCTCAGTTAACACATGGCTTATCCTTAGAGACACTTAAAAATAAGTGGCTCAGCTTGGTAAAAGCCACTTTATAAGCTGCCTGCTACAATGCAAAGCTTCCTTCTTTGATTAAAAGGTACTGATTTAAAGGAAGATAGCAGTGGCAGGCCTCCCTGCCTCCAAATGGGAGCTCATTGTTTTATGAGAACAAAGAAGCCCAAAAAAATCTACAGGTTGAGTCAAAAGTATCTCAGTGCTGCTGAAAAATATGATTTTAGATATCTGTAAATTATTAACTACATCCTGGACCTAGAGAAATAAGTTGAGCCTCCATAGAAAGTCCCTCCATACTTGTAAACTGTGAACACAGGGCTGGAATTATCCTATTTAATCATACAACTGGCTGACTATCATCAGCCTGGGCTACCTCTTGAAGAAATGGGATCAAAGATGCTCTGAAGGTGACTATTTCCTTAGGCAGTTCTGGGAGATCCTAGGTGATGAGGCTTCTAATTTCTGCAACACAGAAAAGTACCTGAAGTTCCTAAATCCACTCCATAGGATGAAAATATTAAGAGGTATAACTGCCATCTTGCCATTCCTTTTTATCTGTTTAATTGAGTCTTGACCAAGACTGGACAGAGATTTTCCCTTAATATTTGTCTGTGTGTTCAGTATCTATAATATACATAACTATAAGAAAAAATATCCAGAATGCTGTGCTAAGATGGAGTACCTATGTTTATTCTCCCATCCATTTTCCATAGTTCATGGCAGATTTCCATTCCAGCTAATGGAAATTGTAGTATATTGATGGAAGATGATAATTCAACATCTTGCAAAAGAGAAGACAGAAAAAACAAAGGTAAGCTTGCAGATTCAGCATTTTTATACAGTATAATAATAGCAGACCATATCTTTTCTTTTTAAGGCATTTCACAAACATGTTACCTCCTTTGGATTCTTGGATTTAAGAAAAAAAATCTTAACCAGCAGTTGATGGGAAATGTGCTGCAAGAGAAGCCCTGATGCTATGGTAACAGAGCTGCCTGTGTGAGCCACGCTGATGCAAGAGCTATAAAATGCTGGCTTTTCTCCCATCGAGTTCAATGGGAAAAGCCTCCATGATTTCAAGTATTGTGAAATCTCTCCATTTGTTTCTGTGTCGGTGCAGGATAGTCTTTCTCTAGATAATTTTCCTTGAAGGTAAAATTTTTAAGGAAGCATGCATACAAATTACATATGTTAAACTGACTTCTTTGAAAAGACCTGCTTTATTCAGGGTAGAGCACCCAGATACCTACCTCTGATTCAGCTGCATCTTTGTTTTACTCATAGTTCTATTACCCTGCTTGACAAATAGTCCATGAAAGATCTGAAAAAGTCATACACATCTTGCCACGTATTTACCAAGTGGCCAGTGGCCTCCAAGGGCATTTTCAAGGTCTGATTTCAGGCACCATAATAGGTGTGTACAGGCAGAGAGAAATTCCTTCATATTAAGTAAGCTTCAATGATCACTAGTCATTTCTGAAAACGTAAGCTGCTGACTGGGTGCATGGAAGTGCTTGGGGGAGCAGGGTCTGGTGGTGACTGAAAACAGACAACTTCTGAACAGCCCCCAAATCCTTCAGAAGTTTGCCTGACTTGAACTGTTTTTTCCTGACTTGAACTCTTCAATTATTTATCAGTCTGCACTTACTCTCAGACTCTGAGATAGTTTTACTGAAACAAAGAAAGAAAGAAACTGAAGTTGCTGATTTTAAATTGACTGCAAATGCAGAAGTACTTATGCCTAATGTCATAACTCGACCAGTGGGTGTTGACAGAGAAGGGGAAACGTATCTGGTAGCTCTAGCTCAGTGTTTCTAAAGTAAGTGTGAGATAAACATAGACTTTAGGAGTTTAATTTGGGTGCAGTGTCCCCAGAATTTTAGGGGAGGGATTTCTGGCTCTTCCTAGCTCCTGTATACCTACGGAGAAAGCTGCTATATGTAGAGACCCAGCCCACTCATGTGGGAACCTTGCTATCTGCACCAACTAGCTGGGGAGGTCTGAAGCATACAGGGGTCCTCCAGTTCATTGCAGGGTGGGGACTGCCGCTTCCACCAACATAAATAACCATAGGAGTATGGTAGGTGCCATCACCCCCCATAGGTTTGGTCTGCCTGGACCTCTTGTGAGGGATGTGCACTAGTTAGGGCACTCCTCCAGGGCTGCAGGACTTGCTCATCTTGAGCGGGATCGAACCTCGTCTCCCACATTTAGGAGTGTTGAACCCACCAGAACAAGGGATTCTCAGATGAAATGAAATTTATTTTGAGTGTGATTCCCTGCATAGTAACCCACAAGGTGTGTAGCCTGGTGAAGTCCACAGAGGACACCTGACTGAGGACGTCCATTGCCTGAGGCAGGCGGATGGGGTCCTGTTCCCAGCCTGCTTGCTTTTCATTCACTCACAGTCCCACACAGTCTGTGAAGGTGGGACCAGCAGTCCATTGGAGTTGAAAAGGGGAAAAAGCTTCATTGTTGCTTTAACACACCTTGTTAGAGAGAAACTTACAGTCTCATGATTTTAAATTGCTCTAGAGCAAGCCTTCTTTCATCTTTTGCCAGACAAGATAATGATTGTGGTGCTCATTTTTCCCCTTTAAAAGAAGCCAAGCAGAGACTGTGCAAATAACACTATGGCCCTTAAAAGAATGAAGACGTAAATACTGAACAGATGTAGCAGCACTTCAGTAAAGATCTCAAAGCACATGAAAACCAGCCCCAGCGTAATATTTGAGGCAGTAAAGAAACAAGATTAATCATTTTCAGAGTTCTTTGAAGGAAATTGATTTATTTTTGTTTGCAAATTGATCCTTGGAAAGTTTTGACTAGGTGTGCGTGCAGCAGTGGTCCTCAGGGTATCATGGCAGCATTTTCCTCAGAAGTGGAACAGTTTGTTAGCAAGCTGTTTACACATTCAATATGTAACACAGCAAATAACAGTGCAGAGATGCAAGACAATAATAGAATGCTGTTTGTGCAACTTCATTTGAGGGGTATTTCATGTTATTAGAGAACAAAATTTGAGGTCCAAGACCATCAGAGGACTTTCCATTTACTAGGTGTTAAGCAAGTGCAGGGAGTCTAGCAAAAAGTGGGTCTATGTCAAGATAGGAATATTCTAGGGTATCTTGAAGATATTTGTACTGACTTTCAGCCCTGCTAGGTTTATGGCTAGGTGCTACCCTCGCTGTCTTCAGAATCCTTCTTGTACCTCCCTCATTTCCTTCTGCAGTGCTCAAGCAGCTGTCTCTCGCCTGCCTCTGAGAAGCCTAGAGCAGGCATTGTGGGGAGGATTACTGAGCTACTTCAAAACCTGTCTTAGACAGGGATCCTCTGAGAACAAGTTCTCATCAGCCAACAGTGTGACTGACGTACTGATCTAAAAATAACCCCATGCAATCTGTGAGCTGTGACAGTCCATTACACCCTCCACCTTGCCTTTGCTTGCTGTGTCCTCACAAGATAGGGAGCAGCGCAGCTTCAGACGATCACCTGAGCTGATCAAGAGCAAGCCTGCCTATGCCCCAACAAGCAAAACAAGTAGTCACTGAAAAACGAAGGCAGATCTCTGTGTGTGTGTGATGGTTGAATGTAAATACTTGTCTAGACAGCAGCCTAGGACAAATCAATACCTTTAATAAGGCTCATCATGCTCCAGTAACTGCTGCAATCTGCATAGAAAAACTCCTGCTGGACAAAAAGGAAATGTGTGTTCCTGAGGGAGAAGGCACTTTAGATTAGATTCTCATTAAGTGAAAATTATTTGCTGATGAAATATTAAGCCAGTTGGCAACTGGACAAAAGATGTGTGTATAGGAGGGTAAGAGCACATAATATTTCCTAATAGATTCAGCCAAGTTTGTAGTGGTGGTGTACAATATGAGCAGCAGAAAATACCACAGCTTTGCTTCTTTCCTGTCAAGCACAGCTACCTTTCAATTAATTTTAAAGAGCTTGCGCACTATTCCTGCAGAAGAAATGAAAGACATATCTACAGGAAAATAACTGGAAAGCTTATTTATCTCCTTTAATTTAATATTATAAAGAAGTACATTACTGAGAGGAAAATGTGCTCATATTACAGTGTGGGTTTTTTCCACAAATGTGTGGTTAGGCTATTATAGATAAGACTATTGATGATTTTCTATACAGATCTAATGGAATAGCTTTTTCATTTACATTTCAAAGAAGGAATTGAATGGGTGAAACATGCAAGAAAAGAAAATAAGACAGCAGAAAAAGAACAAAACCAAAGAAAGAAGAGCATCATACAACTACAAATACCTCCTAGAGTTACCCTGGAAAGAAGAGTGTTCACAGCTCACTGTAGCTTCATGCCTGACAATGGGCAATTAAAATGCAACAAATTTTGTCCATTTTATTGCAGTAACAAGAATGTGCATCGGGTGTTCAGGAGTTGAGGTGGAGGGCTTCAAAATGCATTGATTACTGGGTGTTGGCTTTGCACCACCAGTTAATGACTCTTTACATGTGCCCCTGGCAAGCAACTCTTCCTCAACAAACCCAGGAAGTGGTACAACTGCAGAGCCCAATTTCCAGCGTTGTCCATGAGTCCTTGGGAAGCTGCACCTGATGTCCCTTGGGACCTTGCAGAACTAATCACCTCTGACACTGTGGTCCTGCATACAGCAAGACTTGATTGCTGGGGATGCTGGCACAAAGGAAAGATTTGCATCCCCTCTACTTGATCTTACCACAACTATATAGCTGAAACCCATGGTGGCGAGGGTGTCCTCTACAGCATTCTGCTTCCTGCCACCTGATCTCCCAGCCATTCAGTCACTCACTCTGCTTTCCAGCCAGCAGCAGGCGAGACCTAGTAAGCCCCAGCCGGAAAGGGAAGAGCCTGACCGAGACAGAGTGAGTATAATGATTTAAATGGAGAAAGTCAGACAGCTGTCAATGGAGAGGAAATGAGTGGGAATCTAAATCTAACTAAAAGAAGATACCCAGATTACTGTCACTGTAAATTGGATTAAAATTAACTTCTACAAGAAAATCAATGGAAAACGATATGGAGTAAGTCAAAATGACAGCTGAATGAGACAGACACTCTCTGAGAGCTTATTCAAGAGCACTGGTCAGAAGCAGAAAAGAAACTTTAACTGTGCCAATCCTAATCTGAATAGTAGAAAAATTAAGGGAGGTTGGAAGAGATTAGAGAGAAAGCCCAAGGAAAATATTTTTGAGAAGGTTATAAATCAGTGTGCAAAACAGAAAATGGGGTAAAAATAAAAGAAAGGGGCAATTTTAATGTGTCTTAAAGCTAGTGAAATTAAATGCCTGGGAATAATTTTTACATCATGCATTTGTTTAAACAGAAGTAGACTTTGACTGACACATGGACATTGTTTTTCAGAAGACAAACTGGGTTTTTTTGCCCTGTCTGTGCAGATACAGAGCCTTTGAAATGCATGTGTTCTCATTCTGTGGTCTGAAAAAATGCCTTCTCTTCTCCCTTCCTCCCTCCCTCCTTCCCTCCCTCCTTTCCTCCCTTCCTCCCTTCCTCCTTTCCTCCTTTCCTCCCTTCCTCCTTTCCTCCCTTCCTCCTTTCCTCCTTTCTTCCCTTCCTTCCTTCCTTCTCCTCCCTCATCCCCCCTCCCTTCCTCTCTCCCTTCCTCCCTCCCTCCCTTCTTCTCCCTCCCTCCCTCCCTCTTTCTTTTTCCTTTTCCTTTTTTCCCTTTTCCTTTTCCTTTTCCTCTTCCTTTTTTTCCTTTTCCTTTTTTCCCTTTTCCTTCCTTCCTTCCTTCCTTCCTTCCTTCCTTCCTTCCTTCCTTCCTTCCTTCCTTCCTTCCTTCCTTCCTTC
>JAVHNF010011605.1:0-13819 GCA_034783455.1 Micropsitta finschii | reverse complement strand
GTGCATCCTGTCAGATATTTCTAAGTGCTGAGTGCTTAGAGATGCTGATCATATACATTTGGCCTTCTGCCCACAGGTAATCTGTTGAAATTTCATATTGCCCTGGACTCTGCTGAGAAATGGCAGTTCTTGAACACCATGCTCAAACCATCTCTAAAAAACCCATGATGTAAATGTAGTTCCCATCTTCCAAATAACTTTTCAGGATTTCCATTAATTAGTTTTTGTTTTCTTCTATGAAAAGAGTGAACTTTAGCCCTAAGCATAATATGTGTTTGATGCATGGATGCATTAGTGGCTAGTTACATACCTTAATGTGGATATTTCTTCCTTCTGTCCTTAAAGGAATGCAGAGGAGTATTATTGGATGGTGCAGATAATTCTTTAATAAGCAGAAAAGTTATGTACAGTACATTAGAAAAATATATCACACATCAGAAGAACAAAAAGTGTGGATTTAACAGTACTGAAAGGGGAAAAAACATTTGCATGAGAGAAAATTGAAAGTGAAAGAGTATCAAAGATGGTACTTTAGAGCATAGTTATGATTTCTTAGTTATTTTAAAGAAAAGGTCCTGGATACTAACTCGAAGGAATCACAGATTTATAAAGAAGAAAAATATAGGACAGACAGCCAGAAAGCTGAACAAAGAATTACAAATATAAGAATGTAACGCAAAATAAATGGAAACACTGCCTACCAGAAAATTCAAAGCAGCTTATAGCTGTGGCCAGGAAAACAGGAAAACTTGTTGAAAAATTGCTAAGAGGAATATGGGCTTCCATGCTTTGGAAGCAGGACATTGAATTTTAAAGACTGTAGCAGAATCCTTTCTGATAGATTGAATACATGCACTAATATTTAGTGTGAATATTTATGTAGTTCAGCATCTGCAATAGCTGTACATATGCTGAGATCCTTTAACTTGTATTATCTCAAGTCAGACAGTAGTAACTGGTTCTCTGCAGGCTTAAGTAAATCCTGACGTGGTCCTCTAGACTCAGCAAAGTTGAATCATTAAAGTGAAAGGCAGTGAGTCAGGCACAATCATCTAGAACATTGTCTTCAAGGGGCTTAGTTAAAGAAAGCTGAAAAGTTGTGTGGACTAGCAAAAGACAGCTGACAAAACGAGAACTAAGGGTCAAGTACTAATCAGGATAAGTCAGAGTGGCAGCCTCACTGCAGAGCCTGGCAGGAGGCAGGAAGGAACCCACCCTAAGGAGAGTGAGAGCAGTATCTGCTGAGAAGTTAAAACTGCAGCTTAACCAAATGTTTATCCCAAGGGAACTGTCAAATTCAAATACTTGGAAGCAATTTAGATTATCTTGTTTCAATTTGTCTTTTGTTAGCATCTGTATCATATAAAGGAGGACAACATGTAGAGTGGAGAGGGCTGATAATTTGGATAGCATATCTCATAGCAGAGTGCTCAGATTTTCATCCAGCAAACTATACAGCTGCGCATTCTTCAGATCTAAAGACATAAATCAGTCCAGGAACATCATCCTGCCTTTTATTCATCCTTGCTTTTCCAGCACACATCTCGGCCCCCAGCTGCTGTGTCTGCACTTGGGGAATAACCTCAGCACCCGGTGAGCATCTGCTCCAGTGCTGCCAGCCGCAGTAGACCAGGCTTAGGTGTAGGAGCTCCCCACCATAGTTTTGTGCCAGAGGCAGGCTGTTTCCCCCGAGTACATGTATAATTCTATTAATGAGTTTATGAAAATAGTTACCCTGGTTACCAAAAATCTACAGCTGCATCTAAATGGTGGCAGAGTATCTTTTTGCAAAGGGAGCTCTACTTAGAAAGGAGACACTGTCTTATTAAATGATTTGCTTGAACACAAGATTTCTAATTGTTCCATTTCAGGTTGGTAATTAAGCTGCTCCAACTTCTAAAATGTATAGATTTATGCAGCTTGTGATAAAATTACATATCTTGCATACACATCACATATATACTACATACTTTTACATGTCTGTCTTAGCCTTCGTGGTTTTTAAAGTAGTATAACAATAAAGATAAATGAAAAATAATATGGGAAAATAATTTGCCAACTTTAAGCACTGGAAGCATGTAAATGGAAATATCAAGTCAACTGACTAAACTTTAAACACACTTTTATACGCTTTAATGTTTCTCTGTCCTGTGTGACATATTCTGTGGCTGGTGGGCTTGGGGTTTTTCTTGGGTTTTTTGCTTTCACAAAATTAGCATGGAACTCCGACTTATGTAACATGTCAGTGCAAGCTTCATCCAAAGTTGGGAGAATGGGCAAATATATTTGGGGGTTTTGTTTGTTTTTTATTCTGTTTTTACTATACCAGACTTTTCCAGAAGACACACATGGCTCAGTTTTAGCCTGACTTCTAATTTGTTTCTTTTTCATGCATAATGCATATCACCTTCAATCTCTTAAAATTATGATTAATTCTTTTCAGTTTCATATTGCATTTTCTCTGTTACAATGTGAAAATACAGTGTTTTTCCAACATGCTGTCCTATGCAGTAATTTTGAATTCTTTCTTACAGAGACATGTGACACAGTCCAGTGGTAATCGAAAATTCAAGTGCACTGAATGTGGAAAAGCTTTTAAATACAAACATCACCTAAAGGAACACCTACGAATCCATAGTGGTAAATAAACTAAGCGTTGAATTGTGTACTAATGTTGCTATTTCTACTTTTTATAATGTTGATGTACTATCAGTCTTGTAAGTGTAAGTTTAAAATACTAGTATTTTCTCTTTTTTATGTTTTCCCTCTGGGGCTTTAAGCACTGACTGCAGCCTTCAGCTATGTGGAGGAAATAAGTAGAATAACTCAAGAGCATTTGCAGTTGCACCTTAAGCTCTGACAGTTAAGGAAAACTTCACTTATGGCAGAAGAAGTAGGGGCATCCTTCTGGTGCCTTTTCACTTGTCTCTTTTTTCTCAGTGTTTGCAGTTCATTCATCACATTATGAGCCTAGAAAGAGCTGTGCTTCCCACTGTGGCTGTGATCGTCATCATTTGAGACTAGTCATGTGAAAATAGGCTCAGGACACAGATCTAGGATTGTGGTATGCTGTCACAACAGTTTAAGTTTCTAAGAAAAGGTCCAATTTATAAGAAATTTAATATGTAATAATATATTTTAATACATAATAAAACAAGAAGTTAAATGTGGTTGCTCAAAAGAGATTCACAATTTCTATCTTTAATGCAGATGTACCCATTGACAGGAAATCTGAAAACAGCTTTTTAGGCCACCTTTTTCTTTCTTGCCAACTGCTTAGCCATGACAATAGCAGTGAAGTGAACTTCACTTACAAGTCCTCCCTCAGCAAACATCATCTTCATTTAATTTCCACAGGGTAGTTGCACTGTGCCTGTGAGTGGGAAAGCCTCAGTCAATGTGCTTTTCAATCTGAAAGCAAAACAGCTGTTTTGGCTCTTTCCTTTTCCTCTGTAGCACAGATCCCCTGAAAAGCCAGCTCTTACTAGGGGTTTAATGTTGCATAGTTGTGTGCCTTATCCTAGCGATTTAACCTGACATTCATCTCTGAAGGCAAACGCACATCTGTCTTCTACCTGTATCTGGTTTCCCTTTACGTAAACTTTGCCTGGATTTCAACTGATGACTATTGTATGAAGATTCAGATACAGTGCATTTGAGCTTGCGCAATAAAAAGTGTATAGCTCTTTGTGCAATTCCGATTTGTATTTATGGCCGTTTTTTCTTTAGTTAATCATATTTTTTTTTTCATTATGAAATTTATGTACCTTCTGAAGTTGGTAGTTGTATTATTTGAACAGAGTTAAATGAAATCTTCAAGTATCGTATAGACTGATTTATGTGACATGGACAGTTACTGGCAAATACTGGAACATATCATGATCATGTGGGCTCCATCCTATATCTACTAGTGGGTCATAAACTCACTAAAGGACTCTAAGATCAGAGCTATACATGGCACAGTTGCCTTTATTGATCAGTTAACTGTCTTAAGATAATTTTTCAGTAGGACTCTTTGAGAGGTGGTGTTGATGAAGTTATGCTGTAACCTAGTAAAGTGTTGCATGTGCCTTTTTTCTTTTTTTTTTTTTTGTCTTTAGGAGAGAAGCCATATGAGTGCCCAAACTGCAAGAAACGTTTTTCCCATTCTGGTTCATACAGTTCACACATAAGCAGTAAGAAGTGTATTGGTTTGATGCCCGTGAATGGTCGAGCTCGGTCAGGGCTCAAGACATCTCAGTGCTCCTCCCCTTCCCTTTCTGCGTCACCAGGTAGCCCAGCAAGACCACAGATACGACAAAAGATAGAAAATAAACCCTTGCAAGAGCAACTTCCTGTTAACCAAATTAAAACTGAACCTGTGGATTATGAATTCAAGCCCATAGTGGTTGCTTCAGGAATTAATTGTTCAACCCCTTTGCAGAACGGGGTTTTTAGTGGTGGTAGCCCATTGCAGGCAACCAGTTCTCCTCAGGGTGTGGTGCAAGCTGTTGTTCTACCAACAGTAGGTCTGGTGTCTCCCATAAGCATCAACTTAAGTGACATTCAAAATGTACTTAAAGTGGCAGTGGATGGTAATGTAATAAGGCAAGTATTGGAAAACAATCATGCTAATCTTGCATCCAAAGAACAAGAAACAATCAACAATGCATCTATACAACAAGCTGGCCATTCACTCATTTCAGCTATCAGTCTTCCTTTGGTTGACCAAGATGGGACAACCAAAATTATCATCAACTACAGCTTGGAGCAGCCAAGTCAACTTCAGGTTGTTCCACAAAATCTAAAAAAAGAAACCTCTGTTCCTACAAATAGTTGCAAAAATGAAAAATTACCAGAAGATCTTACAGTAAAGTCTGAGAAAGATAAGAACTTTGAAGGAGAGACCAATGATAGCACTTGTCTTCTTTGTGATGACTGTCCAGGAGACCTTAATGCACTTCAAGAATTAAAGCACTATGAAACAAAAAATCCTCCTCAGCTTCCTCAGCCCAGTAGAACAGAAGCTGAGAAGCCTGACTCCCCTGTCCCATCAGAAACTGGGGAGAACAACTTATCTCCTGGTCAGCCACCTTTAAAGAACCTTTTATCGCTCCTAAAAGCATATTATGCATTAAATGCACAACCGAGCGCAGAAGAGCTTTCAAAAATAGCAGATTCTGTAAACCTACCACTGGATGTGGTAAAGAAGTGGTTTGAAAAAATGCAAGCTGGACAGATTTCTGTGCAGTCTTCTGGACCATCTTCTCCTGAACAAGTTACGTTAAGCAGTTCCACAGATAATGATGATCAAGCAGCAACTACAGATGTAAGCAAACCCCAGAACAGCACAACTGACTCTCAAAGTTCTGTCAGTACAACAAAATCTCAGACTGTACCAGGGGGATCAACTCTGAATGGTTCACGCAGTAGCACGCCATCCCCATCGCCACTAAACCTTTCTTCATCAAGAAATTCACAGGGTTATACGTACACAGCAGAGGGTGTACAAGAAGAGCCACAAATTGAACCTCTTGACCTTTCGCTACCAAAGCAACATGGAGAACTGTTGGAAAGATCTACCATAACTAGTGTTTACCAGAACAGTGTTTATTCTGTCCAAGAAGAACCTTTGAACTTAACTTGTGCAAAAAAAGAACCACAAAAGGACAACAGTATTACAGACTCTGATCCTATTGTAAATGTAATCCCACCAAGTGCCAATCCCATAAATATTGCTATACCTACAGTCACTGCCCAGTTACCTACAATTGTTGCCATTGCTGACCAGAACAGTGTTCCATGCTTGAGAGCTCTTGCTGCCAATAAGCAAACCATTTTGATTCCACAGGTGGCTTATACATACTCTACCACAGTTAGTCCTGCGGTTCAAGAAACACCACCAAAACCAACCCAAGCCAATGGAAATCAGGTACTTTGGTTTCTGTATCACTTGATATTGTGTATGATGTATTCGTTCTGTATCCATGGTGAACTAATTGAAAATTGTCAAGATAAATAAAAATGTAAATATAAGCTATTAGGCTTATTTGGCTTGATTGTTAACGGATAATAGATATTACTGTTAAGTCCTCTGTAAAGCTAATAAGCTCAGGCAGCTTGAATCCAGACTTACAGAAACTATGTAGTTCCATGCATGGACAACTCAGTTCTTCACCATATTCAGTCATTCAGAAGTGTTTTCTAGGACATTAGTGCTCAGTATTCTAAAGGCAGTCTAATCCTCCTGATCAAAAAGCAAAGTAAGGCCATTACTTCTGTTTCTTGCTGGCTGTGTGTCATCCCTTTCCCCACATTCAGAAGATAAGCTCTCTGGAACTTTTGGCTACTCCCTTCACACTGCTCTGCTTTCTTGGCTTGCAGAGTAGCTGAATTTATCCTTACACCATAATGGCACCTTAAACAAAATTCAGATGTATTCTCTTTGGAAGTCAGGCAGGTCTTTATCTTCTCATCTACCATTCCTATATCCTGCCATGTTTCTCCCTGGGTACATCTAGATATGACCTGATCTGAGTCAGTTCTCCTGAGAAACACCTGTGCATGTTGAGTAGTGACACAGCAGAACAGAAAAGTGGCTCATGTAAAGACTGAGAGTTTCCAATTAAAACTTAGAAATGCTTTTTAGCATTTCATGCAGGCTTCTGTACTGCCAGAGGCTGAGGAGCCTTAAAGAGTTACAAGGTTGCTTATGTGTTAAGCTTTATTAGACAGATGATATCTGAGCTAACATGTACATTTTTATATTCAGATTTGATAATATATGATGAAATTATCTGTAGTGATATTACAGATATTGGTAGAAAATACTGTGCTTCTTACAGATGAGCTTCAGCACTTTAAATGCTTAGCAATAAACAACAGTTAGGAGATTTTTAGAACTTTTTATTAATGGAACATTCGAAGTCCCCCAGATGTTGCTTTATTATTTGTGATAGTTTTATGAGGAAGAAGATAGTAAAATATGCAAACTTGAATAGTAAGTTAAATAGCTTTTTGTGAAAACTACAGCAAAAAGTACAGTCTTAACTTGCATAAAATCCTAGAGGTAGCGAAATGTGGGTGACAAATATAAGTTGAAAAATGCAGTTAGATACCGAATTTACTCTTCCAACTTGCTGCTGTACTTTATAGGTCTGTAGTCTTCTTTTACTTCCTAACATCACATTTATTTTATGGGCCCTAAAAATGATGTGTCAGTGTAACTTAGACATGGCCAGCAGTCAGATTTGGATGTTATGAAAGTCAGTCCCAGTGAGAATTCTGATCCTGTATGGTGGCAGGGACTGCAAAGCAGAGCAATGCAGCGGAAGATTTTTTTGACTATGTAAGTCTAAACAATTTTGTTTGGCTGTTTATGGAATCGAATGAGAATAACAGTGCAGCTTCAGCTTACATTTTATAATATTGTGTGCTGCATCCATGCATATTTTCTTATATTGAACTAAACCTTTTCCATAATTTTTCTTAAGGATGAAAGGCAAGACACTAGCTCAGAAGGAGTATCGAACGTAGAAGATCAAAATGATTCTGATTCAACACCCCCAAAGAAAAAGATGAGAAAGACAGAAAATGGGATGTATGCATGTGATTTATGTGACAAAATATTCCAGAAGAGCAGCTCGTTATTGAGACATAAGTATGAGCACACAGGTATGTACTAGGAAAAGCAGTTTCAGATCATTATTTCATGCAGTGTATAACTGATAATCTCAATTGGAATCCAGTTCTCAGAAAGTGTAGGGAAGTGTAATAGTCCTTCTCACAATCTGTGCTCAGCTGTCTTTAGGAACCTATGTTTTGTAGATTTGTTTGACAATGGCAATTCTATGTGTCTTTAAATTTTTGAGACTTAAACCCTGAATAGAAAAACCAGAATTTCTTCCATCTGGCTCATGGACAGTCATCTGCAAGCAGCAGCCTGTAGTCAAGGATGTATTACTTCTAATTTACCTTGCCTGGTTATGAATTAAGAAAAATTAAAAATTAAAATAATAAATTAAGAAAAAAGGACTGTGTATGTGTATGATACGTTACATGAAAGGCAGAGAGATCTCTCTAGCACAATGGATTTTCAAATTAAGCCACATTTGTAATGATCTGAAATTAACAGCCATTCATCAGACATGGACTCTAACATTTTTGGATTTTACTTTTATTTTTAACTTTTCATAGTTGTTCCTTTTTGGCTCAAGTTCTGCTATCTTTAGTCATTTTTTTTAATAGCTGTTGATCTCTTATTCTGTGATGGCTTAATTATTTTTTTTTTTAATCGTTTAGGTGCCTATATTGTATATCTTTATATTAATGTTCTAATTTCATCTTACATATGGAATTTAAAAGATAAAAAATCCCCTTCTGTATTCACCACTTGATCAAGTTTCTCAAGTTGTATTCATTAACGCTATTTTCATGCCTTTCCTGTCCTGAGACTCTTAACTCCTCCTTTACATAACACAACTCTTCTTTTCATTCTACTTTTAAGTGCAGTATTCAGAATCATAGAATCATTTAGGTTGCAAAAGACCCTTAAGATCATAAAATGCAACCACTAACTTTACACTGTCAAGTTCACCACTAAACCGCATCCCTAAGTACAACAGCTACACATACTCTAAATTAATAGCTCCAGGGATGGTGACTCAACAACTTCCCTGGGCAGCCTGTCCCAGTGCTTGACAACACTTTCAGGGAAAAGAATCTTTCAAATATCCGATCTAAACCTCCCCTCACACAACTTGAGCCCATTTTCTCTCATTATATCACTTATTACTTGGGACGAGAGAGCAACATCCACCTAACTGCCTGTTTGGCATAAACTGACATGGAGGTGTTGATAATCGCTATAGCGTGACCAGAAGACTGCTGATTGTCTCTGTCTCTCATGAGCCAAGACAGTGCAAAGTTGTTTTGCATAGCAACTTTTGAATATTGAAATCAAAATAACATTGCTAGGTTCCTGCTGTGCTCATAAGAGACTCTAAAAACGAGGCAAGAAAGTAACAAAGTAGAAAGCTGCAAAACAGAGCAGAAAGAGAACTAAGTGAAACAAAGCAAATTTTCTGTATTAATATATGTGTAGTCAGCAAGTTTTGTACCTAAGGCATTTGCCTGTGCCAACCTAGATTTTAAAATGATTTTTTCCTTTACCTGGAAGGTGAAAGAAGGAAGTGGTACACAAAAACCAACATAAAAGCTTAGCTTGCTTAAAATTTCCATTGATACAGGAAAGTCAGAATGGTTTTGAATCAAAATAATGTTTACTGCAAGAAAAATGTCTCCTTTTCTAATTTACTTATATTGTACTTCTTTTGTGCTAAAAGTTACATCTGAGAATCTGTCCTTCAGGTTTCCTAAAAACCTTACAAATTACTCTTGTAATTGTGATAATGTACCCTTGCATCCTTTGATCCTCAGGTGAAAAATTCAGGGTGAGAGTGCATGGAATAGACTGTCTTGTTAAATAAAATTAATTGTTGGTAATACCTTCACCAACAGCATTTTGTGGTTAAACCAACAGTATAATTCTTTACAACTGCTGCTACAAGATGTCTAACTGTGCTTTATTTTGTAGGTAAAAGACCTCATGAGTGTGGAATCTGCAAAAAAGCATTTAAACACAAACACCATTTGATTGAACACATGCGACTGCATTCTGGGGAAAAACCCTACCAATGTGACAAATGTGGAAAGCGGTTTTCGCACTCGGGGTCTTACTCTCAACACATGAATCATCGATACTCCTATTGTAAAAGAGAGGCAGAAGAGCGTGACAGCACGGAACAGGAGGAGACAGGCCAGGAGGTCCTCAATAATGAGCATGCTGGTGCCAGAGCATCTCCATCACAGATCGACTCAGATGAGAGAGAGAGTCTAACCAGGGAAGAAGAGGAAGACAGTGAGAAAGAGGAAGAGGAGGAGGAAGAAAAAGAGATAGAAGGACTTCAGGAAGAAAAAGAATGTAGGAAACTACAAGAAGTAGAGGATGATGAAGAAGAAGAAGTAGGAGAAGATGAAGAAGGGAAAATTGAGGGTAACAAGAATGATGAAGCTGTAAATCAAGAAAGCAATGCAGAACCAGAAGTTATAGAGAATAATGGGCAGGTGTCAGAAGAAAAAGATAAAGCTTAAATGATAGTTTTTTCTATAAGGAAAAAAAAATTGGTAATGAAGTTTGTTCTATATTATACATGCTTTTCATGGAAACGCAGTAGCCTGCATACTGTGATTTCTGTTCACTACTGTGTAAAAAAATATATATATAAAAAAAAAAGAAAAAGGAAAAAAAAAAGAAATCCAGGTGTGCCTGAACCTCAAACTTAGTAATTTTTCACACAGTTTTCAAAGTTAGGAACAAGTTTATAACATGAAGCAGATTAGAAAAATACAGTGACTCTGGAAGCAAAGATTTAACAGGTTTTAGGAAACTGATTTATTAGACAAGCATCTGGCATTGTTTGTTTTATCAGTATTAATTTTCATTCTTAAATTGATTAATTTTTAAGCTGTACAATTGGGAGAGATTTATATGTTTTGGTTTTGGTTTTTGTTTTTTTTTTTAATGGTAAAACATTTCCTAAATCCACTTCAGTATTTTCTTATGTTTTCAAATGTGAGAACTTCTGCACTACAAAATTCCCTTTTGCAGAAACCTGTAATGCAGTTGCAAACAGTGCTTGGCTACCTTTATAAATTCAACCTGGAAGGTAGCGGTTTATGACATTAGATGTTGTAGTAGAGCATATTCTCATTTAAAGTGTATTGTTAGCCTTAAGAAAGCAGATGATAGAAGAACTGAAGTCTCTTACTCATGTGGTTAAAAATGTAGTTGAAAGGATTGTTGTTGAGTTCTGATTGCAGGGACTAACAGTGTTAATACTGGTAAGGACAGCAAAGTCGTCAAAATCAGTGTTTGTAATTGTGTTTTGAGTATGTAGTAACAATATGAAGGATATGACATGAAGCTTTGTATCTCCTTTGGCCTTATGCAAGACCTTTGTGCTGTAAGTGCCATTTATCAGTATTATAAAGGCTCTAAGCAGCCTTTATCCAACGTGTGGCCTACAATAACTAGCATTTGTTGATTTGTATCAAACTTCTAAACTAATCATGGGGAAAAAACACTCAGCCATCAGAGAAGTAAGAACACTGGTATATTTCATTATTTAATTATTTGGTGGTATTTTGGGTTAATACGTGACTTGCAGAATTTCTCTAAAATAATTACAAGGGAAATTTTCTAATCTGCTTTATTGCTTTATTGGTTTACTTTAATTTCAGACACATACATGACATGTTATCTGGCTCATAAGTATTTTCAAATGTTAGTTATTATGGACCCCATTTATTAACAATGTTAGCTGATTTTTACCTATCAGTATTATTTTATTTCTTTTAGTTTATAGATCTGTGCAACATTTTGTACTGTATGTCTTCAAACCTGGCAGTATTAATACCCTTCTTACTGACATATGTACCTTTTTAGTTTTAGAAAACTTTTATATTTATGTGTCTTATTTTTATATTTCTTTATTTATTACACAGTGTAGTGTATAATACTGTAGTTTGTATTAATACAATAATATATTTTAGTATGAAAATTTGGAAAGTTGATAAGATTTAAAGTAGAGATGCAATCGGTTCTCTTGCATTGAGATTTGATTTAACAGTGTTATGTTAACATTTATACTTGCCTTGGACTGTAGAACAGAAGAATTAAAATGGGAATGTATTAATTTTACAATTGCAATCAATTCATTTTACCTTTACCCAGTTTTTAATATAAAGCTCTTAAATTTTGAAATTCACTGTGTGACTAATAGCATGATGCTCTGCAGTTTTATTAAGAGATTAGTCTAACCATAAACCTCTCATTTCCTTAGTAAGCCAAATTAGAATGATCTTATAAACAGTGTTGGGAGCAATGTTTAACATTTTTGTGCCAATTTGTTCCTGTATTCATGTATGTATGTTACAAATCTGAAACTTCATTTTTAAGTTCCTTGTTACATCATGGTCATTTTCTAGTTTTTTACCAGACTCCCCATCTCACAATAAAATGTGTCAACAAGTCTGACTTACTGTCATTATTCTGGTCATTTAGAAAGTGGTTTTAAATTATTTCTATGAGATGTTATTCAGACACGGTTCCTGCTTTGGTGTCAATACTTGGTTTCAGTTGTGCATAAGGAGCACATAAGTGAAAGGAAGGTTTGACTGTGTGCAGGCAGAGGAATCGCTGCATTAGTTTATTGATTTACCAGCCTTAGTAGAACAACTGAGTTTTCAGAATGAACTGTGTGGGTTTGTGATTTTTTTTTTCCCCCTCTCCTATCTACGTAATCAAGTTTAATGCTCTCTTTCAATATGACTGCTTTTAAAGGAAGTAAGCTTATAGTTGTTTCCTTGATTTAGCAATAAGCTAGTGAAAAGATTGATGTATATATTGCTCTTGAACTTTTCAAAGATACGGCACAAACATTACATATATATTATACATAAGATTTCAGCAGTGTAAGTACAAAGGCTTGAAAGTTGTATTATGTATGTGTGTTTATAATGTTTTACAGTTTAAGTGAAATTTAGAGACTGTTCTTTAAGAAACACTCTGGTTTATAATGATTTCCTAGAAGGGGATTTCAGCTGTTAATTTCGTTTGTTTTTCACAAACACTGTGTAATTTATTTTATATTCACATATCTAAGTTTTGAATAATTCTCAATCTTATTATCTCAACATTAATACATACAAAAGATTTATTCCATATATTATTTGTTTTGCTTGTCTGTATTTTGCTGTACAGCATACCAAATCTTGCACTTTTAGGTGGAGTAAGCTTCTAACTCAGTAGTATCATTGATGTAAACATGAGAAGGCATTTTTGAAAAAAATAATCATTTATACTGCCTCAATAATGTCGCATTGTAATTATTATTGTAACAGAATCGAACAGGTAGGTCAGGATTTCTTGCAGGAGAAAATGGTTTCGCTCTGTTCTAGGTAATGAAACACACCCTTTTTTAAACTATTTTAAGATTTTTCATGTTCCACGAACATCTTACTTGTCTATAGTAACAAACTCAGGGACACATTTGTTGAGATGGGAAAATTTTGCTGTCTTTAGTTCTATTACTAAAGAACAAAGAATTCTAATAAATCCAAGGTTAAGCTTGTGAAAGGCCAGTAACTCCCATTTCCAGATCTTTAAATGAAACAAGAGAAAACTATGCTTGTATAGAGAGCAAAGTCCAAGCAATTTTGATTCAGGAAATGTTATCAGTTTTGTGGAGAAAATTTATATTCATTACTAGACTATGAAACCGTCATTAACATTTTTATCTTCATAATGGATTGGTATATTGAATTTTGCATCTGTTATGCTTGGAGATGCCTCTAATTGTGACTTTATATCATCATTTATTATCCCTTTGAAAACCACAGAAAACTGTGATGCATCTTCATGTAGTGGAGTAAATTAATCTGGAACATGAAGGAGCTTAGGAGGTGCAGACATTATTCGCAGCCCCACCAGTGAGATCCCTGCAGCGTAGATGGGTGTGCAGCATAGAGAAGGCCAGGCAGCTGTGAAGGAGTACATCCACCAAGGTACCAGAATTACTTCAGCTGCAGCCACATGGACCTTTTCTTTACATTAACAGCAAAGCCATTTCAAGCCGAGTAAGTTTCCCACATGAAAAAATAGTGAAAGCAAAAGCATAAAGCCTTTGCATTCTGCTCTTTGAAGATAAATAGAAGTTGGAAAAGAGCAGCAAAAATGGAATGTAGTTTTAATAAAACTTCACTGTCCTGCTACCTCTTC
>JAVHNF010011601.1:18561-29444 GCA_034783455.1 Micropsitta finschii | reverse complement strand
ATGAGTTTGCCCAGCAGTTCCTTGTTTAACCATGCTGGTTTCCTGGCTCCCTTCTTTGATTTCCTACCCATTGGGATTCTGTGATTCTGTGATTCTGTGATTCTGTGTGAAAAGGACTAGACACTATATAAAAGCCCATTTCTAGTCGATACACCAAAGAAATTGTTTAAGGGGCATTACTCTGGTGTCACTATCTGATTAGGTAACTCACAGAGCTGCGATGGGGCTAATTCCAACTTTCAGATACCTTCAAAACCACTATGTCCTGCTGTATGGGAAAAAACTTTGTTTACTTCAAAAAAGGTTTTCTGAACTTCTTTACTTTTGGCATAATCTTTGGCATTATATTTCTCATAGGAACCCAAAGGAATGGGCTTGTTGACTCCATTGGCATTCATTATGATCGTGGTTTTGTTAGATGCTTACATATTCCAAGCACAAACATTGACCATCCTCAGCTGACAGGTCATCTCAGCCCACGTTTAATCCTTGGAACATTTTGTTCTTGTGTGTTTAAGGGCTCTGTGAGCACTGTGTTTGTATAAATGGCTGTGCACACAGAACTAAATAATTAACACTAAATACCGAGGTATACCCAAGTACCTGTGCACAGTGACGGTACTTGGTTGTTTTCAGAAACTTGAGGAGTCAGGCTAGTGTAGTGTACTTAAAAACTTAAAGGGTTTGCTTCTTTTCCAGAAACGCTAAAGCTGTATAACCAGTTAAAAAATATTTAGAATACACAATGTGTAACCATGCTCTTGGAATCACTTGTATTTTAAAAATGAGGTGTTTATAGAGAGCTAAGAAGTTTAAGCTTGAAATTAAGAGAAGAAGTTCACCAAAGTTTCACAATTTAGACTAGCAATTCAATTTATGAGGTTAGGAAAAAATCCTCTCCCACAAGCAGATCATTCCACAGGTGCCTTCACTGAGATTTCTTGCAGATTCTTCTGAAGTCTCTAAGAGTGGACCCTCTCAAAACAGGGTAAGACCACCAGACAGCCATATCTGCAGTGGCTTCTTGTATGTTTCTAGAAATCTAACTTTGAAAAAAGGAAAAGAAACCCACGATGCTGGGGAAAGGAAGACACAGTTTAACCAAAGCTATGAAGCACTTCACATGAAAAAGAAATTTGGCAGAACAGGTGATGAATAAGGACTTCAGAATAAAGTCCAATGAACAGAGTACATTCCCAAACAGTACCTGGCTGGAACAGTTGTTTTGACTTGTTCTGTGTGACATAACAGTACCTAAGAGTAGGAAGTGATCTAAAAATATTAGTGTTCATATGTTAGCAATAGTGCTTTTGTAAAGCATTAAAATATTTTCCAAAAGTAGAGATTGAAGCATGCAGCAAAAATGTAGAGGATGCCAAATATCTCTGTCCTGTATTGTTGGAAACTGAAATATGTATGTTCACAAATGCCTCCTGGGCATCAATTTTCTGCCTTACCGTCTCGCTTCTTCCCCCGCCCCAGTCATCAGTTTTCCTTTGCAGCTCCATGAATCACAAAACTGAACGTACTCTGAATCACTCCAACACTCATCCAAAAGGTAATTCCCCAAGCAACAATTTGCTTGATGTGGTGATTGCAAACAACATATACGTGGCTGAAGCACAAGGAGCTGTGTGTTACCTCCGGACAGTTTTGGCCACCAAGGCCAGCTGAGCTCAGATGAGAAAAATACTCCACCTTTTAGGAAGTTCAGCTATTTCCCCCAACTTGCTGGGTTTTAACCCCAAATATATTTGTTTTTTAAAAAAATAAACATATTTTAAAGTTGTCTGGAATAATACAATGTAAACAAGGGACTGAAAAGTACACATGGATATGGACACACAAAAATCCCCAGAATCTCTTGAAATGCTAGCTTTCAATGACCCCATCTTCGTGTTTAAGAACCTGCACTTCACAGTCACACTGGCAAACATTTTTGTGACAACTTGATACATCTAAGCAAAAATACACTTTTTTTTCTGATTTTGATTCTACAAATTGAAATGGGTTTAAAAAAAAAGAAAGAAAAAGAAAAACGGGAAAATAAAAAGAGAAACAATAAAAAAAAAGAAAAAGGGAAAGGGAAAGAAACAGGAAAAGGAAAAAAGAAGAAAAGAAAAAGAAGAAAAAAGGGAAAATAAAAAGAAGAAAAATGATAAAAAGGAAAAAGGAAACTGAAAAAAAAAAGAAAAACGGAAAGAAAAAGAAAAGGAAAAGAAGAAAAAGAAGAAAAAATAAGAAAGAAAAAGGGAAAGGAAAAAAAAGAAAAAAGAAGGAAGAAAAAAAGAAAAGAAAAACAAAACAAACAAAAACAAACAAACAAACAAACAAAAAAAAAAACAAACAGAAAAAATGTTGACTTTCTGTCCCAATAGAGCAGCCTGTCTTGGTGCGGATGGGTTAAGAAGCTCTCCCTCTGACAGTCCATCTTCTTCCACCCACAGGACAGGAATTTCACTCTACTGCCTGTCTTTCCCATTCAGTTCCTCAGAGGGTATCCTGTGAGTACCTTGCTCTCTCCCCCTCTCTCTGCTGACAGGAGGACCATTATATTTTAGCCATCCATTCAAACTCTCCCTCCATTCAATAATGGTTTCCAATGATGGAGCAAAGTTGACAACCCCAATTCTCACTGCCTAACCCTGATTCTTTATGCAGCCGTGCAGACATTGCCTCTACCAGGACACAGGAATTATCCTTCAGCAAAAGGTGATGGAAGTTCTTTACACCTCGCTTTTTATGTTGGAAGTCTTTTAGGCCTGTCTGTTTTCCACTTCTGTAGGTACGAGCATTACTAAGCTCATATTTCTATTTCATTGTCTTTCATGTCTTTGTACATGGAGCTTTTCCTTTTCCTTTTTCTGCATTGTCCCCTTGCCAGATTCTGCATGTTTGAGCTTCTAGGAGCTGGTGCCTTGTTTCATTTTCACACCTTTATGGCTGTTCGAATCATGGCTGCAATGTTTAGCACCATAATGAAAGACCCCCCAGAAAGACCTGGATAAATGTTGAGCCTTGTACTTCTGAACATCTTCGTCCTTTCTCTCCATGCACTCAGTGCAAATCTGGAGCAAGGCCTTGGCCCCCACGTGTGCCAAGTGGGCTGTGTCCCTGAAGAAAGGATTCAGTCCCCCCCAGACTCACCCAAATTTGCCTAGGGTGCAGAGCTCTGCACCATCACTTGCATTCAGCGCCCAGGGGCTCCTGTGCTCTCCCCTTCCCCCATCTCTTAGCCAATGCCAAACTCCTAACTTCCACTTTCCAGGGTCTCTTTAACAAGCAAATCCCCTTCCCGCCTGCCCATCCTTCTCTCCTGGTCTCCATCTGCTCACCCTGGCCCTCCCTGTCTCCTTTCACCCCCTCCCTGCAGCCCCTTTGTGCTCCACTCACATGCCTGCTTGCAAGCTCTTTTCATGCTGTCTCCGTGCCTGGATTTCTCCTCTTAAACCTCATCTGGCATGCATTCAGTCTCTCTTCCTCCCACCTTATAGCCCTTCACAAAATTAACTTCAATGAGAATCAAAACAGTGGCCTCCACTACATTCAAAAAAATGCCTTTAAGCTTACTCACATTAATCTGGAAAACCCACTGGCATCAGTCAGCTGAATTAGTTTTTCCAGTAATCATGCCTGACAGTCTTGCCTTCATTCACTTTCTCCCCTCTTCCCTCTCACCCCCACTCCATGTTGCACTTCCGTCTTGCTCTCCTTTTAACTCAGGATGGAAGCTTTTCAGGGCATCTTTATCTCAATCAGAAAGTGCCATGCATGTTGATGAAAGTGAGGATTGTGCTGAATGGAACCAAAATGTCCTGCTAACTCCAGACACTGCTGGAGATGCTACATCTGAGCTGTCTTAGTAAACACCAGCCAGAAAGGATGAATTGAGAAATTACAACTAGAGATTTGGCTTGTGTAAAGAAGTGATTTCCTGAAGTAAAGACTGATAAACCCTTCTTTGACAACAGCTGGTGTTTTGCCCTCCCAACTGAAGGTGACAGAATCCACCAGGAAATTCTTACTGTCTTCCAGCACACAGGAGTAACACACAGCATAACCAGGCTTCCCAGTATCTCCAGACCTGCAGTGGGTGGCCTTTTCTAAATTGCATTTTACATGCTTTCCACATCACCATGCCAGATCTGACATTCCTCTTCTTAAAACACCAGACATTGAATTTCACTACTAACACAGGAGCAACAACCATTGTGCTGCTCAAGTTTTACAGGCAGGTAACCACATCTGTCTGCCCTGCCTTCTCCCATTGAGCTAGAGATAAGACGTATAAACCCAAAAATGAGCTGTGAAGACTATTTTCCCCTCCTAACTTACAGAAGAGAGTAGGTCGCTTGATCATTTTTATAGTGGTAGAACTCAAGAGGGCCTTTGGGGACCCAGGTACTGTGCAATGCCTGCTCTGGTGAGTCTGTTACTCAAACCTTCTATGGATGTTCCAAGTAAGAGCAATTACTGCTGGGGAAAGCACTCTGGGCAAGTGGAAACGGAAGGTGAAGAGGCCAGGGACAAGAAAAAGAAGTGAAGATGGCTCCTGAATTGCTGTAAAGGTAGAAGAAACCACGAGTCCTGTCTGTGAGAGGCACAACTGACCATCTTACCTATTCCTTGGGTAGTCTCTGATGGCAATCTGAAACCATATAATTAACACATAATAGGTTGTATCAACATAGTAGACAAACACAAAAAGCAGCACAAGTTTGCATGGTGGCAGTGCAATACTGAGTTAGCATCTTCAGTAACAGCAAAGGAAGAGCAAAAAGATACCAAAACAACTTCCTTCACAGGACAGAGCATCAAAATCGGTGCAATGGTACAAAACTAGAGCAGAATAGGTATCTCAGGTTACTAAGAGCATTTCACTTTCAGACTAACAACTGAGATCTTAATGTCCTAAGACTCAATACAGCACTCCTCACCCCTTAAGAAAAGGGCCCTAATTTCTTTCAAAGTGATATGCACTCTTTCAAGTACAGCTCAAACCTTACTCTGTGCTTTGATAGCTTTCTGGTTGCCTGTAGGGCACTAATGGTTTCAAATATTTTCTCCAAAAGAGAGGGCAACCACACTTCGAAAACACATCTCTAGAATGAAAAATTATTAACAAGCCTTGTCAGTAGTTTCAGTAGTAGTAGTTTCAGGAAGAAACAGAGGACTGAACTGGCTTGCAGACTTTACTCTCTTCATTCATTTGTAAGAGTCCTTCCAGACAGAGCAGAAGAAAACAGGGCCATGACACTGCTTCTGTACCTAAATCTCAGTCCAGGATTGCCAGTCTCAAAGCTATTGGTGAGGAGCATCTGGAGTTTCCACATCTGGCATAACTTCAGCATCTTGGTGACTTTCATGGGCCAGAATTTGTATTACAGAGAGCAACCTCCCACCTGAAAAGTAACTTTAACTTTTGGGAGATTGATTATCACTAACCATTACCCTGACAGGAACCTCAAGACTCCCCCTTTCAGATTATGGATCCTCAGTTATTAAGCAGTTGTCATGAGAAGGTGTTAACTAATCAAAGCATCTGACTTCAGGAAAGAGTTGCTAACACCCACAAAAACTAATTTCAAGTACTTGCAAAGCGTCATGCAGCTTTCTAACAGTACTGCAGAAATCTGTAGCCCAACAATGAATCCCTGAGTGTTTTTCTTTGCTAGGCCAGCAGAACCTCAGGGACAGTCCTCCTTTTTTGATTTAATTTAGACTATGTATTTACCAGTTTGCTTGTCAGGACTTTGAAGCAAGGACAGTCTATTGTTCTGTGAGCAGTATGACAAACTAGCACAACAGACCTCTGTTCTGGGTTAGTCCAAAGCAATTCTGGACAAAAAACCAGCAAGTGGTCAGCACAGGGGACATAGAATAACTACCTTAAAAGCACCATTTTCAGTTAACCTTTCTTCACTGCAGTTTAGCAGCAACTTCTGCCTCTGGAATGCCAACAGTATCACAGTGGCCTCCTCCCAGTGTCTACAGTGCCATAGTCACAAGACCTTGACACAAGCAGTATAGAGTGGAACACTGGTGAGGAGAAAGACTTCACTGAGCCTCCATGCATGTATAACCAGTGTACGTGAATGTCAGGGAACAGGAGAGATTAATGAAAACCTGATTTAAAACACCTCGTTACTTCACAGTAACAGTCCAAGATGCTGTAGCCGTAACACAGTGTTAAGATGTGGTTGGTTTAGCCACTGCTTTGAAAAACTAAGTTTTATTTTGGTGCTTTTTAATAAGAGGGAAGGAAATGCCTCACATTGCTCAGCAATGATTCCTTTGGGCAATTAGGAACGACATCAACAGGCTGGAGGGAGGTTTGCCCAGAAAAATGAAGGGCGCGGGCCAGAAAGCAACAACAGCAGACCCTTGGAGGTTTGAAAGTAACATGAAGGATACCCAGAGGCAACACCAGGAACATCTTAGATCAGGGAAAACAGCAGTAGCTGCATAAAGCCCATGCTGTTTTCTGTTTTCAGGTTTACAAAAGCTTCTGCAAATGAGTAAGCCATGTGAAAACGTTAAAAGGTTACTGATAAGACACGGAGTAAACTCAGCTGTATCTGTGTCACAACCAACAATATGCTCCATTCCTAACTAGAAGATCCTGGATACATTTTGGAAGGGACTCAAGCTGCCAGGCTCAAAGCCAACACAGTCTGTGGGTGGGTGCTGGATGCTTGCCTTCAAATTCTCTCCTTGCCAGCGAACCTATGGAGTAATAATGGCATCAGATTTGGAGGGAGATTTCATAGTGTTTAAGCTAGAAGAGACCATGGGTTGATCTACCATGACCTCTTGCTTATCACTGGCCATTAAATTTCACTACTGCCCTTTCTATCGATAATAACGATTTTGGTTATAATATAGTAATTTATTCTTCAGCCAAGCAAGCTATCTCCATGCTGTGAAACTATGAGCAGAAAGGGAACATGGAATTCAAATCCTTGCAAAAACAGGTGTGGTGCGACTACATATTCCTTGTAGGTGATCCACATACCTATCCTGAGAGAAAATCAAGATGTTTCTCAGGTCTCAGCTGAGTGACCAGCAGAATCATTTTCTTCCCCTGGCTGATGCAAATCTGATTAGCAGTTTCACATGGGGTATAAGAATATCAGACACTAGACAGTTACCTTAAAATGAGAGCTCCCTCCACTATCCACCCTCTCAGGTCTCTCATCTACAGCTGTGGCCTGACTTTGAGTAGTCAAAAGAAGGTAAAAACACCCTTAGGACACATCTTGCTACATGTGCATCAGAAGGAAATACCGTTTCTCAGCCCTGTGGGGAGCCAGCTGGAGCCCTGGAGCATGACTTTTAACACAAGGATGTCTTCCATAAAGGAAATGGGGGAAGACAATAGGATGGAAAGATGAAGTACAAAAACAAAGCATCGTCTCAATGCCAAGTAAAGCTGCCACCTTCTGACTCCAATACACTACATGGGAAACTTACAGGGTAAGCATTTTCAAAGATCACACTCAGAGGTAGAAGTATAAGTTCTCAATCTCTTCTTCTAGCCCTATCCAACCTTCCAAAAGCAGCAGCAGAAGGAATTTCTAACAAAGAAGTTAAAAGAAGGTAGATTAAGACCACTGAGAATATAACAGCATGGGAAATAAACATAACAAACACCTGAAAAATAAGAGAGCAAACTAGGCTTGTTGAGACATAACAAAGCAAGCATTAATCTGAAAGCGTGGAAGATAGAACCAGTTTATTCTGTATGTGAGGAAATAAATATTACCAATGATGACAACATTTTCAAGTGAACTAAAGAGCACAGGGAGCAGAAAAACAGTCATGCACAAGGGATAAGCAAGCATATTTTAGGGACAGAGGGAGATGAAGCACTATGACAGCATGAGTTACCTAGAGATGCAAGATGAAAACCATGAGTCATTCACTATTTGTAGATGTATTTTCCAAGTATTTGGAAACAGACACCACAGTTCCAGAATTCAGAAAATAAAGATTCTAGAAGACAGATAGACTGACATTATCTTCCTAAAAGACTAACACCTGCATTTTTTTAAACCCTCTGAGATATTTATGAGTAGCCAGGGGGTGCACTTGGAATTGTGAAATTTAATTAGTGAGTCACTACAGAATTATGAAGCGTGAATCAGGTCAAATTCATTTTCATGCATTAGCTCTTGGTCTTGGTTCAGGCGAGGAACTAACAGATCAAACATAACAGATCTTCAAGGATATCTGCTTTTTAATCAGGTTCCTTATGGACTGGATTGCCAAGTAATCCACTTCATTCATTAACAGCAGTTTCAAGAAATGAGCCTGATTCTGTACCCAGCATGTTAAAAAGCCCATCAAATATCACTGTTGGGAAAATCTTCTATTTAAAGCACAGGAGCAAGGAGGCAGAGATCTAAATCTTGAGGGTTTGTACCCTGCGCTAGAGCTAGTGAAGAGCAGAGCACCATGAGAGCTCCATCTTTATCATTCCATTGACCATTTACATCAAATACAAGAACTCCACTGTCCCTTTCACTGTACTCTCCAGGCAAGGCTCCCCCAGCACTTCCCAAAGGCAGCTGTTTCACACAGGCATCCACAGCTGGTAAAGGCTCAGCAACTCATCTCAAGTCACACAGCAAGTGTCCGGGTTTATGCCGAAGAAACACTCGTGGTTTGGCCAATGAGAACAAACAGTCAATGGATTTCAAAGATGTGCTCACTTCTATCAAGGTCATGCTGAGTGCTGTTGCTAGCATCATTCCTACTACTGCAGCTGCAGAATTTCTTCCTCAAATCCCTCCGCTGTTTCTAGATCCTTTTACTGTGGAAAAAAAGTGAATCATGTGTTCTTGATTTCATCGTCAGAAATACTCATCTCTGTGATGTGCCCATATTCCCTGTGATCATCAATCTTTTCACCTCCCTCTGCAAGTCAATCCCTGATCTGATGATTCTGGCCTCCCATTCTCTGTTCAGAGCAGAATAGCATTAAAGAAGGCTAGCAGCTACTTGTTTGCAACAGGGAAAGCATGCCTAACAAACCCAAGTACTGACGAGAGTAACACAGAAGGAGCATCCAATAGCATTGTGTGGTTATCTGCTATCAAAAATGGAAGTATATGAAATAACTGAACAAGGAAAGGGTTATTTCAGCTTTTCACGTGTCTACTTGAAACTTTTGTGCTAAGTACAGCAACTGAGAATGAAATAGCTGCTCTAAAATATCATTAATTGTTCAGTTTCTTCACTTAATGCAGCTGACAAGTTATTATATGTGTATGCATTCTTCTTTTGACCATAAGCACAGACATTCTAAAACATTTTAAGAAGAACATTTTACTGTTTTAAAGTCATAGTAACAGTGCTTGAGCTGCAGATTAAAAAACTAAACAGTCAAGTTTTAAACTTATGTTAAACTCTGTGATCCAAAGGAAGCTGTCCAGAGCATAAGGCAGGGATATTGGGATGTAATCTGAGTGAAATCCTACCAAAAAAAACCCAGCCCCAAAACAACCCCCAGAAAACACTCTTATTTTACACCAAGCTGTGAATAACTGAAGCTGACATTTCTAGCCAAAAGGCAGCAAGTTTTTATACGAAACCTGGAGTACAATATGGTGTGCACCAAGAAGATACTTGCTGGAAGCACAAAAGCAAAAAGCTTTCCGTGTGGATTTAGCAACTTCTGTTCAGTTCTGCCACCCAGCCCAGCCTGGTCTCTGGGATATTTCACATGGCAGTTTCTGTGATCTTCCTTCCAGAGATGCTGTAGACAATTTGACTTTCCTTTGATGGCTCACTTCACTCTCTGGCTACAGGAGAGCACAGTATCAGCACAGGGATCCTGTGTTCAGCTTAGCAAAGGAAACATTGTAAGTTTTTAAACCTACTTTCTGGCTTTTCCCCCATTACCTGAAAAATTAAGACTTGAAAATAGCTTGTGTCAGACTAGTTTTGTAAACCAAGGTTCTAAATTAAAACCTCAGCAGCTAAATGCTAGGCCCCAGCTAAACTGGCACTGTCTTAAGTCTATGCAATCACTGCTCTCAAAAGAATGAGAAAGTTCTAAGCAATAGTCTCATGCTAGAAGCTAGCTAAACCCCACACATTACTAAACCAACAGCATTCAAAAGCAGCTTCTGCAAAGAATCCCTAAGGTATGCAATAAGTAGAAGACACCAGAATTATCTCAAAACTATTAAACAAATTAAAACAAATCACTTGAGATCCCCATGTTTAATAAAGAGCTGTGGAGAGACTACGTTCTATATTTTCGGTTCCTCTGAATATTTTTGTTGCAGTGAAATGAATTAAAGGATGCATGCACTAGTTCAGCATATAGCAGACAAGCACATTGCAAGATTACATTCCTGGTGAGACATGCAGAAAGTTTTTCAGGTTCCCTGAACTCTTCTTAGTGCTCATGTATCGTGTCCTGCTGCAGTGGTGGTGGAAGATACTACTCACTGGTTGACCAAGGGTTACCAAACACACACACTTACAGGTAAACCAGCAGAAGTAGTTTAGGTAAAGGCAATATATTTTGAATTTGTAAAGGCACAAGGGGTTATTTTGTCTTCATCAGCACACAATAACTCAACGGTGAGCCGAAGCCCATAGTAATAGCTTCCTATACTCTGGCAAGGCAGGCATGGACAATAACGTGGATAGCATTATACTGCAGATTTCTACACTCTATAGAAGTTCTGCAGCCCAGATGTGGTGGATACAGGAGCAGCACATATGTATGATTGCCAGCTCTAAGTTTGAGGGAGAAAGAATGTCTTCCAGTGTTATGCCCACATGTATTTATTGGTTAGCATTTCCATTTTCCCTGCATCCTCATTAGGGGATTTCACCTACTTCATCAGGTAGAGAGATTATGTCAT